>JACXGI010016335.1:0-16134 GCA_016801175.1 Esox masquinongy | reverse complement strand
CACACACATTAGGAGGGAACGAAAGACACACATTATGAGAGAACAACAGACACACACACACACACGTTATGAGGGAACGACAGACACACATTATGAGGGAACAACAGACACATCTATCTCACTGACTTACTCTCCCCATACTCACTTCAGACACTCACAGAACTTCTCCCCCAAACTCATAAACCTCCTCATTTGTTATGTGGACTTGCTTACGCTATTCCAGGTTCTGTAAGGGGGGGCGGGGGTCATGTCTTTGTTTAAAATTCAGTCTTGTGAATGTCAGAGGCAGGTTTCGACACAGCGCCAATTTAAGGTTAGGGATTACTATAAGTAAAATAATTTTCTATGTAAATCCATTGATCCTCCCCATAAGGTTGTGTCTGTGTGTGTGTGTGTGTGTGTGTGTGTGTGTGTGTCTGTGTGTGTCTGTGTGTGTGTGTGTGTGTATGCATATTATTCCACCTGTGAGGACCAGAAGTCTTTAAGAGAAGAGTAACCAAAGGAACAATTTAAAGGAGCACATTTTGCAGGGGTGTCTGAAGGTGTGTGTGTGAAGGAAGAGACATCTCTCACCAGCAGTGACTTGGCGATGATGTTCTCAGCTATCTTCAGATCATGTTTCATGGCTTGTTTGTGTTTTGTGTCGGATCCCTCCATCTCCTCATCCGCAAAGAAACGGAAAACCAGAGGCTCATCCTTGAATTCACTCTTTTCCAAAACTGGAGAGGAAAGAAACAAAGCGCAACAGAGAGACAGAACAGATTGTCATGAAATCCCAACTCCAGCAGGGTCTTCTGGAAGTTTTTCTTATTCACACAGGTCTGGGAGGCAGATCTGCCCATCGTTTCTTGGACAACAGAAGTTCTCTGTGTGAACCTTCCCAACCTCTCTCAGACTGATGATCGTGGGCTAGTTTAACCAGGCGTGCCAGTTTAGGGTTAAAACCCTGTTGGAGAAGTCAGGGGGCCACTAAGAACCCAGACCGCATGCCCCCAACTACCTACAGACACACACACACCTACCAAAATACCCATTCACACTCACACACACCCCCACCGAGACATACATATACATTCTGTTTCACGCACTGTATGAAAATATCTCGATAAGGGTTCCAATTCGCTATGACACTTAACGAAAAACCTAACTTTCATAACTGCCCATATTTCTTCTTTCCCTAAACCCCCTGTTTCTCCCCTCACAACGTTGTGGTGTTCAGGGATGAGGATCAGGCAAGGCCCTGAACCGCCACAAGAAGGTGCTAGCTGGCAACACAAGGAAACCCTAGATGACATATACAGCACTGTGAGCCTGTGAAACTGGCCACTGAGGGCCTGAAACGACACATTTTCTACTGAAGTGTATCTGTGTGTGTGTGTGTGTGTGTGTGTGTGTGTGTGTGTGTGCGCGTGTGTGTGTGTATCCGGCATGGTGTGTTTTGTGACTCAGAGGGAACTTGGCTGAGGGTCAGATGTGTGTCGGTCTGGGTGAAAGTGATCGGTAACCATAGTTACTCAGTGTTTATGACAGCCGGGCTGCTTTTCAAAGAGCGGGGTTCCGTCGTGCCAAATCATGCACACGCACACCTAAACACACCTACACCCACATACACACGCACACCTAAACACACCTACACACATACACCTCACCTGTCATTACCCTCATGATGTAACTAATGTGCTGCTTCAAACTGCCCACAGTTTAGTTTTCTGTTGAACCACCAACATCAAAGCCATCAAATGTTACTTTCTTTAATTTCTCCTCCCTCACTTCACTTCCTCCCTCACCCATTTTCTCTCCCTTTTAACCTTCCTCGCCCTCTATCCCCCTCCCATTTCTCTGTCCTTCGTTGTGTATTTTCACCATTCGTGCCGGTAAGTTATTTGGCCTGGTCTGTGATCATTAAAAAGATTGCCATTATGCAATCCTGCCAGCAGTGAATGTTGAGAAAAGCTTGGTTTCGTTTAATTCTTTCTTTTTAATTTTTTTCCTTTCTATCGTTTAACATTTCAAAGTCAAAGGTCTTGTTTTTCATGTTGCTGTGTTGACCAGATGACCCAGGTACTTTCTGAACTACCTCAGCAAACTGGAGTGTCAGGAGGAGCCAAGTACATTCAACCACAGAACAATTTTTCTCAGAGCGAACGGTTGGGGGGGCCAAAACCCAGTTATTATAATTTATAAAAGGTATTTTTGTACACTGCAAATGGACCAAAACTAAGCCCCAGAAGAGACTTTATGCAATACAAGGCATAACCAGAACAGGACCGGCCACCCCTCAGAGTCTGGTTCCTCTCTAGGTTTCTTCCTAGGTTTTGACCTACTAGGGAGTTTTTCCTAGATTATTCTGGTTGTTTCAGGCTAGGCATCTGTAAAAGCACTTTGTGACAACTGCTCATGTAAAAAGGTTTTTTAAAAATAAATTAGATTGATTTGATTTGAATGCAAACAATGTCATTTCTGGAAGAGAGCTATGTTGTGTCACATAATGTCTTATCTTATTTGTGGGGGAAAGTTAGGAATAGATTCCCTCAACTAAATTAATTTGGTTGAATTCTGGATCATTTTAGAGGATTTCTGACCAGACAAAAACACCCCCAAAATAACATTGTATATTTGTATTTATTTACTTTGGGGGCAAAATAATCTATATATGGCCCATCCGTTTCTCTCTGTTTGTCGTACCATGGTGCATGAAGCCATTGTCACACAGCTCCTTCCCCAAGATCAACGCCTCTTCTCTTGTCCTGCAGTCCCCCTAGAGAGAGAAAGAGACAGTGAGATAGAGAGGGGACAGAGAGAGAGAGGGCAAGAGAGAGACAGGGGGAGTCACAGCTGTGTTTAGAGAAGAAAAAAAAACTAACACCCTCCCTTTGTTCCACAGAAAGCCTCATTCCCAAAACACACACACACACACACACACACACAAGCGTGCACACACGCACACACAGACACGCTGAAGAACTGAAGTCTGGAGCATAACTGTCTCAATCTGTGGAGCGCCCTGTCCAGACCAATAGAGATTGAGATTTAGATTTAGATTGAGATTATCTGAGTAATCATGCGGAACTCCCTTTCAATCTAATTCCTCCTGGTTCATCTGAACACAAACACACACACAAAGTTTAACCCATTCAAAATCATATTTTCCATGACCATAACCTAACCACGACATTTAAACATAACCTCAACACTAATTCTAACCCAAAACCTGATTGTAACATTTACCCCAAATCTAACCCCTAAAATGTAAATAGACACACACACATACAAAGCACGTTGAGGCCGTGAGGTCTGTTTCCTCGGTCCCGGGTCAACAGTCTCTTCTCTTCCTCTACAGACCTCTGTTTCATTCTCTCTGTTCATCTCTTCCCTCTTTGTTTCCCTCTCTCTCCTCTGTCACTCTCTCTCTCTCCTGTCCTCTCTTTCCATCATTTTCTGAGGGGAGAAATGTGTTTCCAATATATGTGCATGCCGAACATACCGTTAGGGTATGTGGTTACGGTTAGCGGAGTCTTACCTGCGCTATAAGCCATTCTATCAACTTGTTGGCCATCACCACCGATTTGTATGTTCTCAGATGATAGTCCTTATCCCTGAGGGCAAAGAAATAAACACAGACTTAGAACAACTTGGTCCGGTTTGGAACAGATTTAGTCAAACCTAGAACAACTTGGTCTGCTTTAGAATAGATTTAGTCAGACTTAGAACAACTTGGTCTGCTTTAGAATAGATTTAGTCAGACTTAGAACAACTTGGTCTGCTTTAGAATAGATTTAGTCAGACTTAGACCAACAATTTTTCCCTATCTCTCCTGCTGGGGAGTGGCAGTGTTAAGACAACGTCCTAATGACCCAGGACACCATGAACATGTGGAGGGACTGGATAAAGACCACAACTACAAAAACAATAAAAGTAAAAAACTCAGTCGTCCGCGTGGTCAGTATCAGTCAGTGGTCAACCACAGGAACCCATCCGTTAACAGGACAGAGAGCAGGGGACCCCAGGGCATTGGGTGTGTGGTAGTAACGTGTGTGTGTGTGTGTGTGTGTCCAGGAAGTGTCACTGTGAACCGTAGCATTTGGTGATTTTCCCATGAATACAGGGATCTCCCAGGGGGCAAACAGGGGCCGCCCGGCTGGCCTGGAAAGTCCCTCAAACACCCTCAAACCACATCCTTACAGAAGCGCGCACACATACCCCGACCCCCGACACACACCCCCAAACAGACACCCTGTAACATCCAATCACAGCTGTCGGCAGTTCCCCAGAAAGTCAAGCAAGACGGTGAATGACAGCACCCCTCCCCACCCTTTTTTTCTGGAGTGGAACATTCCATTGCATAACTCTGTTTGACATCGGGTCAGGACACTGATGAGGGCGGGGGTGCCGTGCGGTGCCGGGCATTTGCCAGTTAGGCAAACCGCTCTGCCATGCCAAGGCACCATACCTCCATGGATGGGGGACATGGCGCTGCCAGTTAACCCCCAAGAATCAGAGCTGTGAAACGGGGGTGCATAGGGGTGAGGCAGGGGGATCGTAGGGAGGCTGTCAAAGTGAATAAAGGATGGGAGAGGTGGGGGGGGCGTATGCCTGGCAGAGGAGGCGGAGTCTATCTGAAGACCAAATGGCCAAAAAGAGGTTTAAGGTCAGGAGTGGAATTTCAGCTTGTTTGCCCTCCTCTGGATAATGAACACTAACAATCTGGTAGATAGTCTGGTCGTCTGGTAGGTACTTGGGTAGTCTATGAGGTAGTCTGGTAGATAGTCTGGTAGATAGTCTGGTTGATTAACCTGGTTTAACTCTTTTAAGGTCCTTATTCACCCTTGTCCAGAAGTGTACCAGTCATGGCTGGTTTGCAACCCAACCCCACAAAGTGAATTTCAGGAGATGGGTGGCATATAGGTACCTGGCCCAAGACAGTGGAAGAGCTAGCATACTGAACTAGATTTTTGTGCTTTATGTATCTCTCCAACAAAAAATATACAGAGCACCTGAAAAAGTAAGAGTTCTACAAATTCATTCAGGGACAACTGGCAGCTCAGTAGAAACTCTGCTGTTCAGGCAATATCACAGCCGGGCCGACATCACAGCCATCCTGACATCACAGCCGTCCTGACATCCCAGCCTGGTGGATATCACAGCCTGGCCGACATCACAGCCGTCCTGATATCACAGCCGTCCTGACATCACAGCTGTCCTGACATCTCAGCCGTCCTGACATCACAGCCTGGCCGACATCACAGCCGGTCCTGACATCACAGCCATCGTCACATCACAGCTATCCTGACATCACAGTCGTGCCGACATCACAGCCGTCCTGACATCACAGCCATCTTGACATCACAGCCGTCCTGACATCACAGCCGTCCTGACATCACAGCCATCCTGACATCACAATCGTGCGGACATCACAGCCGTCCTGACATCACAGCCATGCTGACATCACAAAGCTGCTTTTTATTACTTTAAGATTCAGAAGAATAAAATAGATAAAGACATGTCAATGTCCTACCATTACATTCAGTCTCACAGTGTGTGTGCGTGTGTGTGCGTGTGTCTGTGTGTGCGTGTGCATGTATGTGTGTGTCAGCCTGTAGGAGGATACTTTTAAACCCCGATGCGGGGGCGGATTGACCACTTTGTTTTATGGAATGCGTGGACATCACACATACACTCACAAACACACACACTGTTACGCCGTTGGCCAGGAAATTCCACCTAATTAGTCAGGGGCTGGACGCTCCAATTAGAGGTCTGGCATTCCCAGGGCCATGGACGCATTGTAGAACACACACACAGCAGTGGGTACGCCGTGAGTACATTCCAAGTGGCACCCTACATGGTGCACTAGTGCTAAACCCTAGGGTAGCACACTAGATGCTACGTAATAGGAAGACATTTAGGATGCACACTGGGTCAGTTAGCTACAGCACTAGCCTGTGACTACAGGACAAACAGCCCTGTGAATAAAGGACAAACAACCCTGTGAATAAAGGAAAAACAACCCTGTGAATAAAGGACAAAAAACCCAGTGAATAAAGGACAAACAACCCTGTGAATAAAGGACAAACAGCCCTGTGAATAAAGGACAAACAACCCTGTGAATACAGGACAAACAGCCCTGTGACTACAGGACAAACAGCCCTGTGGCTACAGGACAAACAGCCCTGTGAATAAAGGACAAACAGCTCTGTGACTACAGGACAAACAACCCTGTGACTACAGGACAAACAGCACTGTGACTACAGGACAAACAGCACTGTGACTACAGGACAAACAGCACTGTGACTACAGGACAAACAGCACTGTGACTACGGGAAAACATGCCTCAGCAGAACACAACACTAACAGGAACACAACTCAACGCCCACTCAAAACAGAAAAGGCACAGAATTTCTGGCAAGTCCGACTCTATCTCCGTAGCCAATGAAACATTCCATCACCCGGTTGAACTGGATGCATGTAGAGCTCTGTGACATTGGCAACATGTGTCCCAAATCAGACCACACTCCCTGCATGGGTAGTGCACTAGAACCCTATAGCAGTAGGGCACTAAAAAGGACATTACGGTACCAGTTGAGATGCACACTTAGTGTTCTGGCTAATGTGTTCCACTGCGGAGGCAGTGTTCGGTGTCTCTGCTATGGTTTGTATTGGGACATGATGTGGCCTGACTCTAACAGGTCTCTGTTATGGATTAGTTTGTATTGGGACATGAAGTGGCCTGACTCTGACGGGTCTCAGTTATGATTTGGTTTGTATTGGGACATGAAGTGGCCTGACTCTGACGGGTCTCCGTTATGATTTGGTTTGTATTGGGACATGAAGTGGCCTGACTCTGACGGGTCTCCGTTACGGTTTGTATTGGTACATGAAGTGGCCTGACTCTGACGGGTCTCCGTTATGGTTTGTATTGGTACATGAAGTGGCCTGACTCTGACGGGTCTCCGTTATGATTTGGTTTGTATTGGGACATGAAGTGGCCTGACTCTGACGGGTCTCCGTTATGGTTTGTATTGGTACATGAAGTGGCCTGACTCTGACGGGTCTCCGTTATGGTTAGTATTGGTACATGAAGTGGCCTGACTCTGACGGGTCTCCGTTATGGTTTGCATTGGTACATGAAGTGGCCTGACTCTGACGGGTCTGTGACCACAGGGGCTGATGACTCCGTCCGTGACAGATGGAAGCCTCAGTATGGACAGTGAAACATTCTCCTACAGACACTGTCTTTCAGCCCAGCAATTATCTGATAGATTGCCAGTTCCAGACTATAGTTTGTGGAGAGAACTGTCCCTCGTACTAGAGGATTACGCCTAGTACCAGAGAGGCATCATGTCTGACATTCGCTGTTCTCTCCTCTCTTCCTCTGCTGACAAACCGTGTCACCATGTCTATTATTGCACTCTCTCTTGGCCTGTCTGTCGTCCCGGTGTTTATGCTGGCGGTTGGACTGGGACCTGGTTAACATGGCGCCCTGGAACCACCTGCCAAGACACCTTGGTCCAAATCCTATTGGAAGTAAATGTAATTCTGTGAAGGTCTCTACGCTGGCTGGTGTGCCAGCAGGATAGGGGTTTGGACTTCTCTCCTTTTAATTGTTCCATGAGGTGAAACACTTGGGATTTCAAAGGGATTTTCAGACAAGACAGGGGACTCTCTTCTTAAGACAAACACAATGGATAGTAGTAACACATTAAAGAAAAGTAAATAAACGGAGAAAACGTTTAGGCTGATTTTTCCTTTTTAACCCAGGTCAACCTGTCAGCTATGACACGAGGAGAGACAATCGACTGAAAAGGTAGAAGGAAAATGATAGCCAGCTTCTACTGTACCTGATGACTGGGGTGAAGAGACTATGGAGCCTACAAAACAGCCTGACACCCTGGAGAACGGGGAGAAGGAGTGCAACATAAAAAAGAGAGAGAGAATTCAAAAGTGAAAAATATGCCTGATAAGAAGAACCCTTGGAACTAGTAGAATGTTTAGTCAGTTACCTTGGAGATGACGTCCTGCATGTCACTCCTGGGGTGGTACGTCCCGTCGTCATAGCGAAAGCGGTACATGACTGGCTCCGGTTTAAACTGGTGTTTGTCTGTGACTGAGGACAGAACTCACAACCTCAGAGGACTGCCATGTCACCCTGAATGAATACATCCTTTATGCAGTATGATATACACTTATAAATGACTTAAGAGGGCTCCCACTAGACTTCAGGGGGCTTTGCCAAGACTCCCAATAGACTTTAGAGGGCTTTACCAAGACTCCCACTAGTCTTTAGAGGGCTTTACCAAGACTCCCACTAGACTTCAGAGGGCTTTACCAAGACTCCCACCTTGACTTCAAGGGTCTTTACTAAGACTCCCAACTTGACTACAGGCGGATTTACCAAGACTTCGATTAGACTTCAGGGAAGTAACCCTGATACACACACACACACACACACACACACACACACACACACACACACACACAGTGGTGGGTAACTTAACTCTAAATCTCTAAACTAATTTCTCTATTTTAGGAAGTGATAAAACTGCGGGAGAGATTTAGGTCCCTGCTTCGCTTGGCCGCAGGCCCAATTCTTTTGAAGAACAATAAAAGCTGCACAGAACGCTGGGGGAAAGGTACGCTTGGCAAACTGCTCCTTATTCCCTTTAAAATGAACCGCCCCCATCAGTTCTGGACGGAGGCAGCAGTGTGCTATGTATGGGAAAGGATGAAATTCGGGACATATTCAGCTGAATGATTTAAGCAGATGCCCAGACACTAAACACTTCACTCAGTCATTATCCACAGCCGCAGAGCAGCCATTTAAAACCATATTAAATAAACAGTAAGGTGAAAAGGAGTTGGCTATGAACATACATTCTAGTGGAAGACACAGAGGGGTTTAAAATAAGACATCTGTCCTCAACTGGTTTATGTCAAAAACCCATAACGGTAAAATCATTGTTCTCAAAGGCTTAGCTTATTGAACTCACAGCCATTCATCAGACACGCATACACCCACACACACACACACACACACACACACACACACACACACACACAGAAAGAGAGAGAAAGAGAGAGAAAATGGGGAAGGAACAAGTTGCTGTAACGTCAGAGAGTACCATCACATCACGGATGTGGGCAGAAAATGGATGAGGATGATGACATCTAGGATGGACGTTGATGGAGAAGGACTGGAGTGGAGTGGGTGCAAAAGAGAACAAGGAGAGAGAAGGGAAGGCAGGGGGTGTAGATGATGATGATGGTGATCAAGGCAAAGTGAATCACTTACCATGGTGGATGATGCCGTTCTCCACCAGAGCCTGTCCCAGATGGACTCCCTCCTCCGAGTTACCTGTCTCCCCAATCTCCACCAGCCAGCTCACAAACTCACTGAGGAAACAAAACAACATTCCTATCAACCAACTCAAAAACTCACTGAGGAAACAAACCAACATCTCTATCAACCAACTCAGAAACTCACTGATGAAACAAAACAGCATCACTATCAACCAACTCAGAATCTCACTGAAGATAAAGATAAAACAGCATAAAAATCAACCAATTTAGAAACTCACTGAGGAGACAAAAGAACATCACAATCAACAATCAACCAACAGAAGAAAAAAAACAGCAAAACATCCTTATTGAAAAACAATCAACCAACAGAAGAAAAAAAACAGCAAAACATCCTTATTGAAACACACTGAGGAGACGAGAACCAGTGAGTTCTGGTCAAAAGTAGGGCACTTCATGAGAAATAGGGAGCCATTTGTGATGCACTCCCAGTATTATCAGGGTCACTTTAAATTGCACTGTGTTACTTAGAGTCTATGCCATGTGTGTTCCAAATGGAACCATATGCCTCACATGGTCCACTGCTTCCTGTGAACCTTAGACAACAGTAGTGCACTACGTAGGGAATTGGGTGCCATTTGGGACTTAGCCTTAGTGCATTCTGAGGAGGATTTTGATGTTGATCATAAAGGACTGTGCAGAGGAAACTAACACCACAGTGAAACAACAAACGCATCCCGATTTAACTGTGACTGACCGAAACTAACTACACAGGATTACTCAGTATCATTCTGTAATCCTGTGTGAGAGAGAGAGGGGGAAGACAGGGGAGGGAGAAAGCCGGGAGAGAAAAATATTTTTTTTTCCTCCACAAAACCTAAACAAACATGTTCAGCTCCACCAGTGGAATTCTGCGGTCATCCCTAACTGTCATCCCAAACTGCCACCCAATATGTCATCCAATCTGTCTTCCCAAACTCCCAACCAGAAGAACCGCTTTGGACTGGGGCAGAGTGTGTGTGTGTGTGTGTGTGTGTGTGTGTGTGTGTGTGGGGGGGGTAAGGATGTCAGGGGTTAGAGCCATCTCAGAGACAAGCAATCAAATCGCCTCCCTTGTTCCAAATCACTTTTCTCTTCTCTCCTCATCATGAACATCCCTGGTTCTCCTTACTGAACCAGCCTGGTTCCCCTGACACACACACCTTGTCCTCCCTGGTTCTACAGCCCCCCTTCGGTCTCCTCTCGCCATCCCCTACTCATCTTCCACTTCTCCCGCTCTCAACAATCTGCCTGTCTAATGCAGTGTCTTGTGGGTGTGGCACCGAAGTGGACTGGGATGGAAAATCAGCCAATTCCCATTGAAACCCCCCCGACACTCAATCACACACATACACACACACACACCCACACACACACATGCACACACACACACACACACATACACACTCAATCTCACACACACACACACACACACATACACGTACACACACACACACTCAATCTCACATTCAATCTCACACACACACACACACACGCACACACACGCATACACACTGCAAAGCTATCAAGCCCTTTGACTAATAAAGATTACATATTCACTAATGGCTTCCAAAAAAAATGTTTCCTGTACACACAGCCGGGCGCCCAAATGGCACCCCACTCCCTATACAGCGCCCTAGGAGTAGTGTGTAATTCGGGACTGAAGATCGAATATGGCACTAATATAAATGCAGCCACTAGGTTGATTATAATCCAGTTATTTGTATACATATCTGTGTCCAGGCTAATAACTCTACACGGGTAAGCAGATGGACACTGGTCTGTAAAGAACACAGGATGCATGTCAAGCCAAACATTTATTCTGATTATGTTGTAACTCTCCGTCATCTCTGTCACATTTAGCGAGCGCGTGTGTGTGTGTGTGTGTGCGCGCGCGTGTGTGTGTGTCTGGTTATGTGTATTGCACATCTACAATGGAATGAGAACTTCCTGAATACCGAAGACGATGGTGATGAAGGGCACACATGGTTTTAGTGTGATATTAACTGATCCCAGAGACAGACAGCAGCAGAGTAAACCACTTATAAACAGATATATTCGACTGAGTAGAGAGACAAACAGGCAGGCAGAGAGGAGACAGACAGGCAGACAGAGAGGAGACAGACAGAGAAAGAGTGAGACATTTTTTGTTCTCCTTTAACGATACATCCTCATTACCGTGAACCCCCCCCCCCCACTAAAACGGACTGCACACCACCACAACCTCTACATGCTCAGATTCCACTGAGTCCTAGCCCGGACTCAGCAGGAGCCAACCATCTATCAGTGACTTGGGCACTGTTTGACCCCACTAGAGGTCACCAGACCTTTTTGGGCCCTTATCCTCTGCCAAGCCACTGAGGCAAATTAGAGCCTTAGTCCTACCCTCTTTACCTCCTCTTACAACCTTATAACGCCCCTTCTTATTTTACAAGATGTATGAACTAAGAACACATTATTCTTTACAGCAACTAGACAGATAGAGACAAGCAGACAGACAGAAAGACAGAGAGTGTGAAACAAACGTACGCAACAATGGATGAAAAGAGAGAGAAAGAGAAAAGCAGAGACCATAAAACAAACATCCAGCACACCGGATGGAAAGAAAGCGAGAGAGAGACACTTAGGCAAAGCAGTGCGGTTTCCAATGCATCTGGACCCAAGGTTCAATAAAAGCGTCTTAGCAATTGAGAAAACCTGCAAAGTCCACTTGCAGCACAGTTTCTGGACTATATATGCTGAGTTCATGGTGCTGTGAGTGAACCTGACACCCTCATACTAGCGTGGCCCAACTGCTGTGGTTATGGCTTTCACCAGATGGGGCCAGCTAGCTGTTAGCGACGGCTCTCCGGTCGAGGCTGAAGTCTGTCTACACAGTGCAGTGGACGACTCCTCACTACGGCCTATTGGCCGTAACGGTCAAAAGAAGTGCACTACGTAGGCAACAGGATGTCATTTGGGGCTAAAGGCTGTATGTCAAATGTGTTTACACCAAACTTCACTCCTGGTTATTATGAATTATGTACATGTACATGTTGTTTTTTGTCAGAATTCATCCCGGTAGCTTTCATCATCTAAAACACGGACGTTGCCAAGGTTCAGTAGCAACAATTCAACCATCACAAATCCCCGCTGAATCTTTACTGACACAATGACCTGAAAACGTTTGCCCTCAATGCACGTCAACGGTTATGATCACATAATAGAAAACAGTGCGCGGACTTGAAGGACGGTCATCAGACAATGTCTTTAACAGTAATAATTTAAGACCAGGCAGTTAGGATGAATAAATACACACGACTGAGGTGAAGCAACGGACGTCTTGTGCCTAGAAACATACAGCAGACGATTGGACAGGACAGAAGGTAGCCGGCCAATAGACAGTAACGTTTAACAAGGGTTATTGTGAACTCTGTGAGAGTCAGCCTGTGGTTGGTCAGTCACCATATCTAGACATTCAACAGGCCTTTTCTCTCGCCACATTGAGCCTCCAGACACCATTAAACACCATTTACTGCCAGTCACACACTGTTTAAAAGTGACTGTCTCCTGGAACGGTTTTAGGCTGCTCTGTCTGAAGACGTCACAAATGGTGACCTATTCCCAATAAAGTGCCGTGCGTTTCCCCAGTCCGAAGTAGGGCACTATATACAGTATATATAAATGGACTACGGGGCCATTTGGGAAACACGTTTCACGTTCAAGTTATTTATCAACAGAGGACATTGCCAAAATGGCAGGTGCTATGAGACTGAATACAGAAGAAACTGGTTGATATGAGCACCCAAACACACACACACACGCACGCACTCACACACATACACACACACACACACACATACACACACACAAGTGAAACCTTGGGGGAGGTCTCTCTATAATTTATTACAGGCTCTGACACATACACACACACACACACACACATACACGCACGCACACACATACACACACACACATACACACACACAAGTGAAACCATGGGGGAGGTCTCTCTATAATTTATTACAGGCTCTGACACACACACACACACACACACACAGCCATCCCATAATCCTAAAAAAAGATGAATGGACAAGTCCAACCGGATAGCTTGTCCCTGTGACTTAATGGCAAACACACAACACCGTGACGTTCTCCCTCTCCTTCTCGTTCGCTGTCTCACTCTCACTCAATCCTTTTCACTTTTTCATCCCTCCCTTCTGGATGAAGTTAAAAGTGAAAGGAGCATTGAAGTGACTGATCCAGATTTGTGCTGGGAGGGGTAATCGGCTCAGAAAAAGGTATTAGGCTCAGATGCCATTATTCACTTAACTGGAGTTCAGCAATTAACATATGGCACATCCCAAACAGCACTTTAGTCCTTATACAGTGCATCACTTCTAAGCCTAATCGCAGTCAAAATCAGGGTACTAAATGGTGAACAGGTTGTGATTTGGGAGGGACCCTTACGACAGTGACTTCGCTGGATGCTCTACATCCAAGCCGTGATAATCTGTACACAAAGAACTCCAGACTACCTGCCGGGATAATACAACAACCACGAGGCTATGTTCCTATGTTCCACCTGCCGGGATAATACAACAACCACGAGGCTATGTTCCTATGTTCTACCTGCCGGGATAATAAAACAACCACGAAGCTATGTTCCTATGTTCCACCTGCCGGGATAATACAACAACCACGAGGCTATGTTCCTATGTTCTACCTGCCGGGATAATACAACAACCCCGAGGCTATGTTTCTATGTTCTACCTGCCGGGATAATACAACAACCACGAGGCTATGTTCCTATGTTCTACCTGCCGGGATGACACAACAAACTAAACGGGTCACACTTTGACACGTCAAGTCCAAGACTGGGAAGCTCAGAGAAAACATTTCGGAATGACTTTCGGAAACGCATATATACAGATCATCCAACTGTTTACCTTGGAGGAAATAAACAATCAACACACATTGCAGCCCAATCGTCACGTTGGTCAGGATGAGAGGCCACAAACAGAGAGAGGAAAAGAAAGAGAGGAAGAGAGAAAGGAAAGCTAGGCAGGGAGTGAGAGAGCAGTCATGTATTCGGTCAGGACGCCCACCTTCCCAGGAAGCACTTGGGAAAGGTGGTGAGCTTGCGTTTCCTGTCCTTGATGAGGTGTCCCTGACGAGTCATCAGATGGTAGAGCTTCTCCCCTTTCTCGGACACCATCACCCATGTGTCTTGTTCCATCCCCAGTCTCAACGCTGCAGGATGGGGGACGGCAGAAGGGAGGGGGAGAGAGGAGAGAAAGAGAGAGGGAGAGAGAGGAGAGAAAGAGAGAGGGAGAGAGAGGAGAGAAAGAGAGAGGGAGAGAGAGGAGGAGAGAAAGAGAGAGATCAGCCATATCAGAGGTTAGTTACTACATCAACACCAAAAATTACTTTAGAGATTAGCTACGACATATACACCAACAGTATTGCTTTAGAGATGACTGACTTTTCCTCCTCTCCCTCTCTTTGAGAATAGCCTCCAGCCACTCCTGTTTGTCTTCCGGGGATTTGGCCATGCACACAAACCACTTGTTCTTGGCAGTGTTGTGTATCTTCCAGCCGTTGTTCACGATATTCCCACTGCTGTGGTAGTCAGCTGTCAACCCAAAGACACACAAAATACACTTCTAGTAAGTCTCAAATGACACCCTCTTCCTCATATAGTTCACTACTTATAATGGGACCCAAAGGGTTCTTTGCACCTTTAACGAGTTGGAGCAACAGATTGACATCACGCTAACGAACCTCACTGAGGGTTGGAGAAACAGATTGACTTCAACCTAACGAACCTCACTAAGGGTTGGAGAAACAGATTGACTTCAACCTAACGAACCTCACTAAGGGTTGGAGAAACAGATTGACTTCAACCTAACGAACCTCACTAAGGGTTGGAGAAACAGATTGACTTCAACCTAACGAACCTCACTAAGGGTTGGAGAAACAGATTGACTTCAACCTAACGAACCTCAATAAGGGTTGGAGAAACAGATTGACTTCAACCTAACGAACCTCATTAAGGGTTGGAGCAACAGATTGACCTCATCCTAATAAACCTCACTAAGGGTTGGAGCAACAGATTGACCTCATCCTAACAAACCTCACTAAGGGTTGGAGCAACAGATTGACCTCATCCTAACAAACCTCACTAAGGGTTGCAGCAACAGATTGACCTCATCCTAAAGATGCATCTGGTTACCATGGATTAACGTTGCCTGTTTAGTTGATAGAGGGAGTTGGAATTCAGAACACGTAAAAAGAGCATGGAATACGGAACATAAAAATGTGTGGAATGTGATGAACAGCAGAATCAGCATGGTAACTGATCGCTACTGTACATTATAAATCCCAGTCAGTCTAGAGCTAGGATAAAGTCTGTGCCAAAAGCCACAACAATAGTTGAGGTCACATCAGCTCAGTACCGGAGTACTTCCTGTCTGGAATGTCAATAGAATCAGTTTCCTTTGTTCCATTGACTACTTGGAGAATGTATGGACATTGTCTTACATGGTTGGAACAGTAGATTTTGCTTGTTGACTGATAGCATCGCACATTTAATCCACACACTTAAATGGCATTTCTCTTTACTTCTTTTACAACTTTTATCCCCCTAACCCCCTCTCTATCCTTAACCCTAACCCTAACCCCCTCTCTATCCTTAACCCTCTCCCTAACCCCCTCTCTATCCTTAACCCTCTCCCTAACCCCCTCTCTATCCTTAACCCTAACCCTAACCCCCTCTCTATCCTTAACCCTAACCCTAACCCCCTCTCTATCCTTAACCCT
>JACXGI010016334.1:0-16390 GCA_016801175.1 Esox masquinongy | reverse complement strand
AACAGAGAGACAACAACAAGCCAGTGACTCCGCCCCCGAATGGCGTTGGAGGGAGGGCATCCCAGTGGCGATGAGAGCCCACCTGGCAAGACAGCAAGGGAGGACAGTATCAAGCCATTCTGGTCACCTTCATGCCCCTGGGCCAGACTACACTTAATCATAGACCATGCTGTAGAGATGAGTCTTTAGTAGACACTTGGAAATGCAAATGTGGTAGAGGCATACCCAAGATGACTAAAAGCTGTGGTCGTTGCCGAAAGTGTTCCTACAAATGAATACAGGGTCTGAATACTTAAGTACATGACATGTTTCTATTTAAAAAAACATTTATCAATTTATAAAACTCCACAAAGTGGAAAAAGTAAAAGGGCAATGTATACCACACACCCTTGTGATTTATTGCTTAATAAGACCAGACATAATCCCAACCAAATATTCATCCATACTAGGAAAGTCTTTTTCACAACATATCAAAAAAGATGGTTACAGAGGTCGCTAGTAAATATATCATTTTTTTAATATTTTCTAAATATTTTTTTAAGATGTAGCATCACTGTACACCATGAGCCCTAGTAAGCTGTAAAGAAAACAATCATGAGGAAGCAAGCTTAGATGTCACGCAGGCACTAGGAGGCCTTTATATAACTCTGTACATAACACTGATCTGCAATATCCTGTTGGCAACATCACATTGCAGTCTCATTTTAAAGATGGGATACAAGATAATAGCATCGATTTACAAGGGCACCTAGATACAAATATTCCTTGACATCATTTTTGCATCAACAAAATGTTACACACGACACACAGTGTTCTCTAATTTTGCTGTGCCATTTACTCCGCAAAATTCTTAGAAAATTGCCATGCCAATCATGTGGAGTGCAATCAAATCAGAAGACTGTCATGTCTTTTGACAAATGGATGTGACGTGCCGTCAGGGTAAGCAGTACAGCCAGTGCATGCCTTGTGATAACCTATGAGAATAGCTGTTATAAAAAGCCAAATTAAAAATAAAATTCTATATATGCAGCTTCTATACAATTTTATCAACTCTCTCTTTTCTCAGGGATTCTTGTGGTTCATATTTGGAGCGGTGCCAGAGACATTTTCACTTATTTTAATTCTCCTTCGTTCCCCTTGAAAGTTCACCCTTGAAAGAATGGGAGAACACAGCACATAATTACCAATTTCAAACATGGCCATTATCTTACGTTAGATAACAGGACTCCTGATATTGCTTTGTGATGATGCCATCTGATGTGATAAAATTTTGAGTGAATTTCATAATTTGCTTATGCATATTGCCTTAAAAATTTTCATGGATAGGATATCATTTTTTTGTCCGCAATGACAATTTTACTTTGACATAAGAGAGGTTTGGTGCTTCCAAATACCGTAAACTCATACATGACTTTTAAAGACAACTGGTTGCACCATAGCAAATTCAGGTGTGTCATAGCAAAGGGGGTGAATATTTATTCTATCTATTACAGACTGTTTTTATTTTTTTTACTGAAAATTGCCATGCAAATCATGTGGAGTGCAATCAAATCAGAAGACTGTCATGTCTTTTGACAAATGGATGTGACGTGCCGTCAGGGTAAGCAGTACAGCCAGTGCATGCCTTGTGATAACCTATGAGAATAGCTGTTATAAAAAGCCAAATTAAAAATAAAATTCTATATATGCAGCTTCTATACAATTTTATCAACTCTTTCGTGTATGGCGTTGTGTGGGTGAGCGGTTTGCTGATGTCAACGTTGTGGATCGAGTGGCCCATGGTGGTGGTGGGGTTCTGGTATGGGCAGGCGTGTGTTATGGACAATGAACACAGGTGCATTTTATTGATGGCATTTTGAATGCACAGAGATACCGTGACGAGATCCTGAGGCCCATTGTTGTGCCATTCATCCACGACCATCACCTCATGTTGCAGCATGATAATGCACGGCCCCATGTTGCAAGGATCTGTACACAATTCCTGGAAGCTGAAAACATCCCAGTTCTTGCATGGCCAGCACACTCACTGAATGTCACCCATTGAGCATGTTTGGGATGCTCTGGATCGGCGTATACGACAGCGTGTTCCAGGTCCTGCCAATATCCAGCAACATCGCACAGCCATTGAAGTAGAGTGGACCAGCATTCCACAGGCCACAATCAACAACCTGATCAACTCTATGCGAAGGAGTTGTGTTGCACTGCGTGAGGCAAATGGTGGTCACACCAGATACTGACTGGTTTTCAGCCCCCCCGGACCCCCCAATACAGTGAAACTGCACATTTTAGAGTGGCCTTTTATTGCGGCCAGCCTAAGGCACACCTATGCAATACTCATGCTGTCTGATCAGCATCTTGATATGCCACACCTGTGAGGTGGATGGATTATCTCGGCAAAGGAGAAGTGCTCACTAACACAGATTTAGACAGATTTGTGAACAATATTTCAGAGAAATAGGCCTTTTGTGTACATAGAGAAAGTCTTAGATCTTTGAGTTCAGCTCATGATAAATGGGGGCAAAAACAAAAGTGTTGCGTTTATAATTTTGTTCTGTGTATATAAAAGTGGAATGTATAGGTGTGCAACTAATGCAAATGCATTACATATGGCAATTCTAAATGTGCAGTGGAAAATTCACAAATTTACAGAAAATGTACAGGTATTAAATATAATGTATGTACAAGTGAGATAAATAGTTGTGGCAATTCTCAATGGCATTCTGAATTTGCAATCGAGGCAAATTGAAGGAGTAGGATATTAGTTGCAGTTGCATGTGCAACTAATATGCAGGGATAGCAGCAATGAGGTTCCCGAGGCAGACTTGTATGTAACAATTGAAAAATGCAAGTACAGTGGCAGTTCTAAATGTGCAATGAGGGCAAGATTAAGGTGCTAGCTAAGGTGCAAGTCGGCATGTGCAAATGAAATACTGGAATAGCAGCAATGACATGTGAACTGAAAAAAAATCTTAGCAGACTTGTTCAGTAGTGCAGAGGGAGTGTATAGTTAGTGATGGTAAGTCACAGAGTTCAGCAGGGTTACAGCAGATGGAAAGAATCTGTTCCTGAGCCTACTGTTGCGAGAACGGAGAGACCTGTACCGCCTGCCTGATGGGAGGAGGGCAAACAGTTTGTGGCATGGATGTGAAGGGCCCCTGGTGATGCCGTGCGCTCTACGCAGACACCGCTTGTGCTGGAGGTCCACGATGGCTGGGAGCTGGGTGCTCGTGATGTGCTGGGTGGTTTTCACCGCCCGTTGCAGGGCCTTCCGGTTGGCTACGGAGCAACCACCAAACCACACTGTGTTAGTCAGAATGCTCTTGACTGTGCAGTGGTAGAAGTTCACAAGGATCTTGGAAGACAGATGGGCCTTCTTTAGCCTCCTCAAGAAGTACAGGTGTTGCTGTGCCTTTTTGGCCAGGGCTGAGGTGTTGAGAGACCAGGAAAGGTCGTTGGAGATGTGGACACCCAGGAATTTGAAGCTGGACACACGCTCCACCTCAGTGCCATCGATGAGAACTGGGGCGTGACTGCAGCCTTTAGATTTCCTGTCATCCACAATGAGCTCCTTAGTTTTCTTTGCATTGAGGGCCAGGTTGTTATCAGCGCACCATACCGCCAGGCACTTGACCTCCTCCCTTTAGGCTGACTCGTCATGGTCACTGATCAGGTCTACCACCATGGTGTCGTCTGCGAACTTGACGATGATGTTGGAGCTGTGTACAGGAACGCAGTCATGGGTGAAGAGGGAGTACAGGAGGGGGCTCAGCATGCAGCCTTGTGGAACACCAGTGCTCTGCATCAGGGTTGAGGAGGTGAAGTTGTCTAACCTGACAGACTGGAATCTGTTGGTTAGGAAGTCCAAAGTCCAGTTACAGAGAGAAGGGTTGATCCGTAGGTTATGGAGTTTGTTGACCAGCCTAGAGGGGATGACCGTGTTGAATGCTGAGCTAAAATCTATGAACAGCATTCTCACATAGGTGGTGGTTTTGCCCAGGTGGGTGAGGGCAGAGTGTAAAGCTGTGGAGATGGCGTCCTCTGTAGACCTGTTCGACCGGTAGGCAAACTGATAGGGATCCAGTGTTCGGGAGGCAGGACCTGAGGTGGGCCAGAACTAGTCTTTCAAAGCACTTCATGAAGGTGGGGGTGAGTGCGACAGGTCGAAAGTCATTTAGGCTAGACGCCGACGACAGCTTTGGCACTGGCACAATGGTTACGGTTTTGAAGCACGTGGGGACCACCGTCTGGGCTAGTGACAGGTTGAAAATGTCAGTGAAGACCTTGGCCAGCTCCCTAGCACATGCTCTGGGCACACGCCTGGGGATGCCATCAGGACCAGCGGCCTTGCGTGCATTCACCCTGCTCAGTGTAGACGACACATCTGCGGTGGATAGGCTGGGGGGGACGTCTGTGTGGAGTTCAGCTTTAATGGCTGGTTCTTTGTTGTTCCTGTTGAAGCGAGCGTACAACCTGTTTAACTCATCGGTGATGGAGACGTCGCTGGCTGTGGGGGTGGGGTTCTTTGACCGGTAGTCAGTGATGGCTTGGATGCCCTGCCACATGCATCGAGGATAAGAGTTGTTGTTGAAGTGCTCTTCCATCTGTTTATGGTCATTTTTAGCCATCTTGATGCCCCTTTTCAGGTTGGCCCTAGATGAGCTGTAGGCCTCCGCATCGCCGGATCTGAACGTAGCGTCACGTGCCTTTAGCAGTTGTCGGACCTCACTGTTCATCCAAGGCTTCTGGTTGGGGAAGGTCTTTATTAGTTTATAGGTGGTGACGTTGTTGGTGTAGGTGTTGATGTAATCCAGAACGGAGGAATCATATGTTTCAATGTCCGTGTGGGAGTCAAGGGTGGCTTGAGTGGCAAACAAGCTCCAGTCTGTGTGTTGAATATGATGTTGTAGTAGTGAGTCTGACCCTGCAGCTCTTCCATTGCTAGTTTAGCACTGGCATCTGGTCCCACATGGAAAACTCATGCAAAACATATATGCACATACAGCTCCGGAAAAAATTAAGAGACCACTGCACCTTTTTCTTTCTTTTCCAAAAAAGTCAAAAAGAAAGGTTTTGAGTGAGGAACAGAAGGGTTAAAATTAAGAGACCACTGCAAATTGAACGCTTCTCTTCCTCACTCAATATTTTACTTTTCATCTTTTTTGGAAAGAAAAATGTGCATTGGTCTCTTAATTTTTTCCGGAGCTATATACAGTGACGGAAAAAATGATTTGATCCCCTGCTGATTGTGTACGTTTGCCCACTGACAAAGAAATGATCAGTGTATAATTTTAATGGTAGGTTTATTTGAACAGTGAAAGACAGAATAAGAACTAAAAAATCCAGAAAAACGCATGTCAAAAATGTTATAAATTGATTTGCATTTTAATGAGTGAAATAAGTATTTGATCCCCTCTCAATCAGAAAGATTTCTGGCTCCCGGGTGTCTTTTACACTCTTAAAAGGGAGTGCTCCTAATCTCAGTTTGTTACTTGTATAAAAGACACCTGTCCACAGAAGCAATCAATCAATCTGATTCCAAACTCTCCATCATGGCCAAGACCAAAGAGCTGTCCAAGGATGTCAGGGACAAGATTGTAGACCTACACAAGGCTGGAATGGGCTACAAGACCATCGCCAACAGTTGGTGCAATTATTCGCAAATGGAAGGAACACAAAAGAACTGTCAGTCTCCCTTGGTCTGGGGCTCCATGCAAGATCTCACCTCGTGGAGTTGCAATGATCATGAGAACGATGAGGAATCAGCCCAGAACTACACGGGAGGATCTTGTCAATGATCTCAAGGCAGCTGGAACAATAGTCACCAAGAAAACAATTGGTAACACACTACGCTGTGAAGGACTGAAATCCTGCAGCACCCGCAAGGTCCCCCTGCTCAAGAAAGCACATGTACAGGCCCGTCTGAAGTTTGCCAATGAACATCTGAATGATTCAGAGAAGAACTGGGTGAAAGTGTTGTGGTCAGATGAGACCAAAATTTAGTTCTTTGGCATCAACTCAACCCGTGTTTGGAGGAGGAGGAATGCTGCCTATGACACATGGAACACATGGCCAAGGCAACAAAGGAGTGGCTCAAGAAGAAGCACATTAAGGTCCTGGAGTGGCCTATCCAGTCTCCAGACCTTAATCCCATAGAAAATCTGTGGAGGGAGCTGAAGGTTCGAGTTGCCAAACGGCAGCCTCGAAACCTTAATGATTTGGAGAAGATCTGCAAAGAGGAGTGGGACAAAATCCCTCCTGAGATGTGTGCAAACCTGGTGGCCAACTACAAGAAACGTCTGACCTTGTGATTGCCAACAAGGGTTTTGCCACCAAGTACTAAGTCATGTTTTGCAGAGAGGTTGAATACTTATTTCACTCATTAAAATGCAAATCAATTTATAACATGTTTGGCATGCGTTTTTCTGGATTTTTTTGTTGTTATTCTGTCTCTCACTGTTCAAATAAACCTACCATTAAAATTATAGACTGATCATTTCTTTGTCAGTGGGCAAACGTACAAAATCAGCAGGGGATCAAATAATTTTTTCCCTCACTGTATGTAGAGGATTACTCAACATACATTTACATATGTGCCCTGAATATGTTCATGAAATACATAACTTGCGCTTCCACAATATCATAATACGTTGAATATTATGTGTTAAAATAAGGAAATATATGAATATGCAGTACTTTAAGCATTTTGCATTAACACATCATGGTATTAACCTTCAAGACATTATTTTCCAGAGAATCTACTTGTTATAGTGAGTTTAACTAATTATCGTTGTCAAAATGGGGAGAAAACCATCATAACCACCAGTCTAGGCCTTATTGCATTACATTAATTACTGTGAAAAGACAATTATTATCTTTTACAAACAAGAGCCGATTTGTAAATTGTACAGTATGTATTTATCATCATTTCTATTAAATACATTGTAAATGTAAGTAAAGAAACATCTGGTTAGTCAATCATCTCAATTTAATAAGGACCTTTATTCACAGTATCATACAACTGCCATTGTGTCACGATATAATGATAAATGTTTAGTAAATACACCAAAGTTTTGACTTTAGTCACTGTCAAGCAGCATATAGCACCGTTTTCAGTTTCAGTATAATTAACCACTTTGTACTCCAAGTATACATTTCAAAAGAGACTCATTATGAAAACAATATGCATACATTTTAACACAATATCCTCTCTGCCATTCCTCTCTGTAAAAGTACTTCAAAGAAACGACTAGATAACAACATAATAAACACATGACAGGAAACAATACAAATATGGTAATATATCAGTTAGATGTAAATGCTAAATGCATATTGCCAACTATAATTTTGTCATTTATGTAAATATATTTACATGTATTTTAGACATATTAAGACATTTAAAAACGGCCAAAATCGAATATGTAAATAAATACATGAAATATATGGCCATATATTAGTAATGCATATAATACATATATTAGTATATATCTAAAAAAAATATAGACACATTAAAAACATATGTTTTCGAAATATATGTCAGTATATATTACTTCCGTGTCATGTGGTATGTAGGTTGCAGTAACAACAATAGATGTAAACTCCCGAGGCAAGTAAAAAGGCCTGCACTTAATCATCAGGTACTCCAGTGACTCCCGGTTATGTTAAAGTCTGTACACCATGCTTTGTTTACATAAATGTACAGGCCACCTCCTCTGGTATGTGTTCTGTGTGCGCGCTGCTTATCTCTGACTTGGTGTTGATTGGTTAGCTACGTGCAAGGCATTATAGGTAAATGTAAAATTGTAGAGTTCAATTAGTTATATATTTTGAGTTCTCACTGAAGTGGTGTTTGATGGAGTTTATCATGTTAGAGGAGATGTTTGTTAGAGTAAGATTTCTGGTTATACTGGCTCACCGTCTCTGCATTGGTCATTACCTATGTTGGCCTGTCTGTGTCACTGAATTATTATGTAACTGGGTAAATGTACTGTTTGTGACTTGCTCTGTTCTTTTTAGTCATGACATGTCACTATTTGTGATGGGAAGTTCGACTCGCTTTACTGATCTGGATCTTTTCGAATCATTCAATAAAAAGAACGACTCATTTTGTTCATTGTTCCTTCCGGTGAACGAGATTTGAAGATCCGTGGATCATCATTCATTTCGTTCATCGTTCCTTCCGGTGAACGAGATTTGAAGATCTGAAAGAGCTTACTGAGATAAATCATGAATCACAATTCACCAAAAAGATTCATTCAAAAAGAACGACCCATCACTAGTCACTATGCAGTACAAACTGGAAGCTCAAACTTGAGTATTATATCTGAAAACTGTGCAACAGATCTGGCTAAATGTTAAGTGAAAATAACTTAAGTTTGGTGAGTTTGGTTTGTTGGTGATGACGTGTGGATGGCCGTGGTTATGTTGAGCTGTTTCTGTTTGTGATTGTGTAGGTCATGACACATGCATTCATGTTAATCATTTGAGATAATTGCTGGTGTATCATAAAAGGTGCCTCGCTTACATATGGTGCCTCGCTTACGGTGAAAACGGTTTCCTAATTTTGGTTAGCCTATCTATTGTGTTTGGTGAACTTGGACTTGATCCCTGTTTATTCACTACTGAATCTGTCTTTGATAATAGCCTAGCCTGACCTCACTGCATGTCACTGAATAGAAAAACACTTGAGGAATGTTAAACCCTCTCGAGAATGCGAACTGTATTTATCTGTTAGTAATTTAAGGAGAAACAAATAAGGAAAGACATTGTACATTCTGTTAGGACAGTATTCATGTGGTAGCCATGAAGAAAACAGATTCCAATTAAAATCCTACACCTATAATTGCAGATCAAACCGTGTCCTTTTAAACTGCCCTTCAGACACACAATAGAGTTGTTCTGTTTCTTTTGAATCATAGCCACGTGGCCTGTTTATTTTAGCTTGGTGAGCAGAGAGTACACATGCTTTCCATATGCAGTATGCATTTTGTGTGGTAGTTGGTGTGGTAATTGTTGGATTGGGCTGTTAGTGCATGGCTGCAGTGGTGCTAAACTCTGTGCTGTCTGCCAAAGTGCCTGCCACAGGAACGGACATGTCTCCTCTACGTCTGCTGACTGCCGGCACCATTAATGGCCCTATTGTGCCTTGATGCTGGCCATGGTATCTTTATGAGCACAGAAAGCTCAGCTGGGGCAAAAGGTAATCAAAAAAGTAGGTAGGGTATTTCCTGATTGGATTAATGCTGCAGAGGGTATCCTATTTGACATACTGGCATGTTGATTATACCATTTCAAAATGCGACAAGACAGATAACAGATTTTCAAATATTAATGCTCTAATGGACTGCATATGAAAAATTTAAAGAAAAGTCGCTTCACAGACAGAAAAATGTTACTGCTGTTACAAGTTCAATTGACAGCTATCATAATGTTATTAGCTTCTTTACTTTGAAATCGTCATCCTGAATACGATGTTTAAAAAAACACTAGTTGTATTTCAGCTTCAGACTGACAACCCAAGGCCATCCATTAGCTCAATTTGAGAATTCCCATACAAAATCTTGATGACATTATAAGCACCAATGTTATGACATATTCCTAAAATAATCCCAGTGAAAACTAGTGAGTGGTTGCCATGACTTTCCATTCTGGTTATGCGTATTCATTCTCCAAACATTACAGAAAAAAATTATATTCAGAGTCCAATTTGCCCACAATGCTTATTACAAAACTCATTCCATATTGTTGTTGAAACAGCAGTTTCAGAATCTCTAGGATCTACGGTCTCAGTTATGATGGAAAACAAGGACCCGTTTGAAGGATACAGTGCAGTGATGAAGATCTAAGAAACAGTGCCAGTCACAGCATGAATGTGTTACCCGACTGGGTTACAGCTATAGGCACTGCATTGGTAGATAACAGAAGTCAACATGTCTCTGGCAGGGATACATGAACATTAGTTCACACCCCTGTTCTGTTAAATTTGCAAGTGTAAAACAGTGTACTGCTAAATGACATTGACGCTTCCAAAACACATTGTACTTGCCAAAAACTCAAACTCCAAACCTTTGATCATGAGGTGAGAAGCAGAATAGATACAGCACTAGTTCTAGTGACCCAATTTCATAACAAAATGAATTACAATACGTTTCTAAGGAATGTTCTCAAAAGAAAATGTCAAATTACATCACCAGTTTCTTTGTTTTAATTTTTCCCACCTTTCAAAGCAATTTCATTCCTTTATTTTACTTTGTCACTCCTAACAGATGTCTCTCTCTTCTAACGGTCTGATTTCAAATAATGGCTAAGTGGTGATGTAACCACCATGGAGGTTCCATTCCACATGTTGTTGCCGTACAGTGGGCTGTTCTCAGCATGTTCAATGCCCTTAGGAATATGACACCGTTTTTACTGCAAATAGATCACCACATGCCGTCATTTGACATAAGACTCCCTGGGAGACTCAAATACACAATACATTTATATAAATAAATCAACAACAAATCAGGTATTTTACATTTTATGTGCTATTGCAATGTTTATTTTACTATAATCTTAAGACGTTTTGTAATGACAGTAAATCATAAAATGTTCATTATGATATAATTAATAACCGACTGGTGACTGGTAGATCTGAATTATTAGCTAATACTGTTTCATAATTACCCACAGACGTTTTGTTATGTACATGAGTATACCAAATGAGTGAAATGGCAACAGTGACAACACATTGTTCAATAAAGGCTGAAATATGATATACTGTAAAATAAAATACTGAAATGTTTTTCACACAAATGTGCTTCCTCAAGGACGAGTCACTCAACTGAATAAACCATGTGTGCATGACTGACATATTAATAGAGCTTTTACGCATTTTATTTCTAGACAGCCATGCTAATAAATAGACCAGGGAACACTTAATCTAACATGGGTGATAAGTAATCTATTAACACTCTCAAAGACATAAATCTAACTGAAAAGTAATTTGTTTTCCTTTGAAATGTGAATAGAAAATGGAATGCATAAGTGTGTTTAAAACTGTATTTGACATTCAGCTTTAGGATATTTCTCATTTGTTAGTAGTGAACATTGGTTAGTACTGACATCTAGTGGCAGACACAGTATAGAACGTCTTACTGCGAAAATGTGGCATTCCATAGGCATAGGCATTCATAATACAGGGGAAATAGACAATTGCGAATATCCTGCTGTTGATTATTATCAATAGAATAATCAGCTTTCTAACCTTTGCAGTAGGCATCCCCCAATAGTCCCATTCAATGAGAAAACACGTTGTCATTTTCCTCAATACAATGCAGTCAGTGGGAAGAGATAAGTGTAATCTGATTGTTACTTCTGTCAATACACTGCATTCAGTTGGCATTGCCATCAATGGGAAAAGATGAATGTCACATCGTTATTTTTTTCCTCAGTACATAACATTCTTTAGGAAAAATGTCACGATAGCTTCTTTTGTCCATGTATTGCTTTCAATAAGAAAACGTTAATTTCATGTGGTTGATGTTTTTTCAGATTTCATTCAATGGGACTTTTTTTTCAAATTGTCAACATATTCCTCAATATATTATATTAAATGGCAAAATATGTCACAAATTTTTTTTTCAATGCATTGCAGTCAAGAGGAAAATATGAATGTCATGTGGTTAGTTCTTCTCAATACATTACATTCAACTAGAAAATGTGTCACATGGTCGACAGTTTTCTAAATACATTGCATTCAATGACAAAAACACATGCTTGACGGTTTTCTCATGATGTGTGTTCAAAATGTTTTTCTAAATATGATAAATTAAAAATGTCAAAAGTGTCACAAGATTGTTTTTTTCAATACATTGCAGTCAATTGGGAAAAAATATATCACATACAATAAACAAATATATACACAACATGCAGCAATTTTGAAAGTTTTACCGAGTTACAGTTCATGTAAGGTAAAAATAACTGGAATATACGAATTAAGCCTAAATTTATGGATTTCACATTATTGTTAATTAATAATTTTCATAGAATATTTCTGTGATCCTTCTATTTCAGCTCATGAAAGATGGGATCAAAAATAAATGAGTTACATTTCAAACATTTTTTCAATACATTGCATTTACTGTAGAAAAATAATGTCACTTGATTGATGTTTTACTCAATACAATGCATTAAATTAATGTAATATAACTTTTTGCCAAGTTGCACAAATGAGGGTCACATGGTTAAAGTTTTACTCAATGGTAAAAGTCACATTTTGCTTTTCTTAAGACATGAGATACAGTGGGAAGAAATTAGTGTGATATAGTGAATGTTTTTCCTCAATAAATTCATGGGGGAAAGATATATGTCACAAAGGCCTTGTTGAGATTTTTCTCACAACCTTGCCTTTACAATGTTGATGCTTAAGGAAAGGCCTCAAAGACAACCTTTTCATGAGTCACCTTACTTGCTTCCCCTTAACCCTCTCTATCCCTCTTTAACTCTCCCCCTCTATTTCTACTTTGAAGCCCTAGACCAGGAAAACAAGCAGGCAGGCCTATAAACTCAAATATAGTAATACAGAGAACTCTCTACTCTCTTTTCCCTCTCTCCCTCTTTCTCTCTTTTTTCTCTCTACATGGTCTCTACCCATTAATGCATGTCATTCTTTTCTCTTTGCCTCTCAAGTGTGTTTTTAATCATCTCTCTTATAGTTCACTTTCTCTCTCATCTCTCCTTTCTCTTCACCCCCTTCTCTTCACCATCTCGTTCTAAGCCGGCAATTAGAAAAATCTGTCGTTCTGTCCTTGAGCAAGGCAGCAATTGCTCCCAGGTGTGTTTTTAATCATACTTACTTGATAAAAAACTGTAAAAATCATGCCGTAGTACAATACAATGGATCAAATCCCACCAACTGCACCTTAGCATTTGAGTATTTTGAGCATTTAGAAATGTTTTTCTGGACTACAAGAAGATATAACCAATTTGATTAAATAATAATTCGTATCAATACCTTCCTTATACTAGAGGTTTCCAAGGGAATTTAGCTGAAAGTGAGAAATAGTATTATTACATGGTGTTTTGATAATATTCCATTTCATAGTAATATAGTATTTGGGAGACTTAGGAAGGCTTAGGGAGACTTACATCATTTTAAGTTCTGCATGGCTGATCTCCGGTTGTTATAATTTAAACCTGCCAGCGATGAGGGGCCCATCCTTGTGCACCTGAGGATGGATGGCAAACACAAATAAACAACCTTTTGCTACTTGCATAGCCAAAATAGACATATGATTTTGGACTGAATAAAAAATTCAAAATTGAATCCCCTCTAAATTACTACAGAGATTGCCTCTTCATCACACGAGAAGAATGGTGGGTTGCACAATATTTTTCGATTTTAAGCTATGTCATGTACTGTGTATGCCAGTTTGTCTCAATGAACTTAGAAAAATTTGCCATTGTAAGTTCACAGTCTACTCATATCCTAATTACTATCGTATATTAAACCAAATTAATATACGATAGTAGGAATAACAAGAACCAAGACAATTGGCAATCATATGGAATCATCATGAAAACCTGACCACAGAGTAACAGGGACCCTTTCAGTGGCTCATGGAATTTGTGGGTCTACGTTCATTTGATGAATATTCTACTTATTACAAGTTGTTGCTGATTGCTTACACACTGAAAGCGAATGCTTAGACAAAAGCATCAAACCCTTAACTTTTGTAACCATGCCTTAAACAAAGGCCCCAAAAGTACTAACACATTTTCTGCTTTGCACTTTATTTGCAATCCTGCAACACACTTTGCAAAACACTACACACTGTTTCTTACATTAGACACTTTGTTCAAGAATTAAATCTCTTGCAATCATTGGGAAAACACTTCAATACAAAAACATACCTGAAATTGGCAAAGCCCACACACACGCACGAAAACACTTACACAGTAATTGAACACCAACTAGTCTGAGCCTAAGCACTACAAACAGACCTCAGGTAAGCTCTCCTCTTTTGTGAGAACTTTGCAAACATGGAGGCAGCGAGGAAGAGAGTGAAAGAGAGAGGAGGAATAGGAGGAGGACAAGGACAAGAACAAAGAAGGGGATCAGGCAATAGACAAGAGATATTTTCGACGACATTAGACATATGATTTGGGAATAAATAAATAAAAAATATGGTGAACCATGTCATAAATCATGGCCTGACAATGAGGGAGGCAGGGAGTCCAGCCCAACCGGAGTCGCTACACGGTAGCATCATTCATACAGATATTTAGAACAGGTATGTCTTCAACCTTTTACACTAGACTGTATCTACGTAATTGTTGCACATCATCCTGCATCAGTACAATACAATGTTGTTCTACAATATTAGGTGTATGCTCCTGCAGTATTTCCCAATTGAATACACACTATTCTCTGAATAATATCCCAATATCCCTAAACTGTTAACACAAAGCCCATTATAAAAAGTCACATCTCCAAAACCTAACACATACAGGGAAAAATGAAATTCTGGCATAAAAACTATACACACAGCCATCAAAATTAAATAATCGGGTCAGAATCACACACCTAGACATCATATCTGTTGCCCACACTGAGCATTAAGAAAACACTGCGTGTAGAAAAATGTAACTCTCTAATCAAAATGGAAGATTCATGCAGGAAAACAAAGAATCCACCAACACAGCCAGTAAAGAAAAACTTTATTTTACATGAAGTTTGGTCCTGACCACCAAAATATTTTTAAATGTAGTTATATATAACACATGCAACAAAAAGCTACAGTATTGTACAGTACACCTGAATGGAGAGAAAAGAAAACACTGAAACCTCAGGCGTTGTTCTGCCTGTCATGCAGAGTTGGCCACATGTTTTCATCCACAATTAAACTGTGTTCCTTGGCCAAGCAATGGGGGAAAAAGCACCTTACATGGCCGATCCATCCTTGGCATGCCTCTACAATGATATTGCCGCAGCCCTCCTCCGTTGCCTGGAAAAGACTCACTTGCAGATGAGGGTTCTGATCATACACCTTCCATCACCAAGCTGAGAAAAAATCCCCAATTGGATTGAGGAAGGGGGAAAATGTTGGAAGAAGAATCATTTGGATCTGGGGGTGGTTGGTGAGCCTGGGGCCTTATGTTGTCTTTCTGGGGATGGGAAGAAAGGTCATACACTGCATCAAGGAACACCAGAAGGTGTGCTGTGTTGTAAGAGCCAAGTGTGACATGGCAATGGATAACCCCCTGCTGACAGTAGCATACATGGTGATGTTTCCACCCCTTTGGCCAGGGACCTCCATACATGGTGATGTTTCCACCCCTTTGGCCAGGGACCTCCATACATGGTGATGTTTCCACCCCTTTGGCCAGGGACCTCCTTGCTCGGGAGCCTTGGTTTCTTCCCCGGCGCTGCCTCTTGGTCTGATTGAATCCTTCCTCTTCCTCTGTGTCTTCCCCTACCTCTTCCACTTTCTGCTCTTTGTTGCTCAATTTTTCCTGTACAGTCATTCCTTGTGTGCCAATGGCATTTCTAGAAAATTTTACATTGGGTGGCAGAAGGGTGGCAAGTTGAAATTCAAGGGTGGCATTAGGGCTGTCGCGCTTATTACATATTATGCGTGATCATTATTTGAGCCAGAATGCAGTTATTTTTTTGCACAATATTATGATTCCAAAATCAAATGTTTCCAATCTGAATAGGGGTTTTTTACTCCAAATATTAGAAACATCTCAACAAATACCATCCGGAATATGTCCGTTTCCATCAGTTAGAATGTCTTGCGCATGAGCGCAGAAGGGTGTTTGACAGCTCTGTGGTAAGTTATAGGTGCAGATCATTTACTGAAACTTATTTACTTCTTAGTTCCAGTATGTTTAAACCGAGTTTAGAATTGTTTTGCACCAATTGCAACGTATTTGTAGCATCAACTCTGATTGACAAAAGAAAAAAACACTGAGTTGCATTATATGGCAAATAGTTACAAATATACCCAGAAGGTTGAGTTTATATTTGCATGAACAACGCTGATTCGTTGACAGCATAAGATATGTTATTTCTGGTGAACAAAACGTTTGTAAATGTGTCTTATCAAATTGTACAATGGGGATTAACATGAGAATGTTGTCTAGAAATTGGTAGAATTGTTTAACAGGCAACGATGCTTACGAACTGTAGTGTTTGTGAGTTAGTAAATACCTGTCTGTGTGTTCGTGTGTGTGGATGCGCGACTTCTTGAAGCGTGTCGTGAATTCAGATTTTTGGTATGCTGTATTTTGGACTTGTGTGTTAAATGTTGTTTTTAAATAATAAGAAATGCTGGCTGGTGTATGAAAGTGGATGAGATTGTCATTAATAGATAAAATGAAATGTGATGTCACGGCAAAGAACGGGTTT
>JACXGI010016333.1:0-16065 GCA_016801175.1 Esox masquinongy | reverse complement strand
TTAGTCCAGGTCGGAAGCATGACCAGATGGACAAGGACAGGGACAACACGGGGAGGGGGAGGTGTCAGCACAGTGGCAGCTGAAATCGTCAGGTATCGTCTTGATCTGCAACACAACCAGGAGGACTTTGGACCGGGACAGCAACGGGTCTTTCAAGCCTGGTACTCCTCAGGTGTGGGCCAGGACCTCATGTCCTCCTTCACGAGTGCAGTCTCACTCAACATACATTGCACCCTGACCCAGATAAGCAGAACAAGCAGAGAAGGCAGGAAATAGGGTGGGGGCTTATGCTACAAAAAATGTGTGTGCTGTTATTGTGTCAGACTCTGTTTGACTGAGTGTCACACTGTCTCCAGATATATATGTATGGGGGAATAAAGATAATTGCCGGCAATGCGAGTTTGTCTCCTCTTGATCTCTTCTCATTAACCAACTCGGGGAAGTACTTTAGGTCGTACTTCAACAACTTGGGGGCTCGTCTGGGATGAGAAGGAGATCCGAATTCGAAACCTTCGCTGACCACAACAGACACTGACAGTTCGTGGCCACATCAAATGAGGTAAACAGAACCTGTTTCATCAAATCTGCATATTCGGCTTAATTACCAAATTCTGAACTAGAAGTGTCTTGACTGGGAAGTACCAAATTGGGGAGTACAATACTCGGCAGAGAAGTGTGGGTTAGAGGCCCGGGGAGTATAGATCTTCCCGTATTCTACAGTTAAAATTGGGTTAGAGGCCTGGGAAGTATAGATATTCTCGAATTCTACGGTAAAAGAGGAGGGTTTGAGGCCCAAGGAGTATAGATCTCCTTAAATGAAATTCTAGGTTTGGCAACCTCCCCTATCACCTGACGAGGAGATAGGCCCTGGGTTCGAGTCCCATAGGGTGCTGGGTTTGAGTCCCGTGGAACTAGGGATACCCCGAACGCTAAGAAAACTCTGGGTTAAAGTCCCAAGAGTACTGGGTTAGAGGCCAGGGGGTTTGGAACCCCCGAATTCTACTAAATAGAAAAATAATAAAAATAACAAAAGACCTAACAAAAACTATATAAAAAGGATAGGAGGGAGAAAAGGTGTGAAGTGGCGAAATAGTTACACCAGTGTCTCAACCACGAAAAGCCCCACTCCATACACACGGATACGTAACGGTGATAACTAAGTGCATTTTGGGTGGTGAGGGAAAAGTAGTGGTTGATTGGGTCACATCGCTCGGGTGAACTCCATACAGACTGACCGGCTGGTGCAAAAGGGGTAATATGACGATGGACGGGGAATATGATCGGGATTTGGACGATGATGGTTGGGGTCCAGTCAATAAGTCCGGGTGGGAGAACCTGGCAGTTCAAATTAGAAATGTTGCGGGAGCAGAAATACAGGCAGGTCAGGAGAGAAAGGAGGCATAGAGGGTGAAAGGACGTTTGAGGAAGTTATGGGAGGAGGGTGGTATAAAAATAGATGAACACAGACCACTCAGTCGCCTTATATGGCAGAAGGTTAGAGAATGTGAAACTAAAAGGAATGAAGCAATTAAGAAGAAAGAGGCAGTCCGACAGGCCTGGAAACAGGAGGCGACAGAGCAGGAACAGGAAAGGAAAGATTGGTTTAAACTGGCAGTTTACTGCCAGGGTGTGGACCACATGAATCAACAGAAAAAACAGGTAGCAGGAGAGGACCCTCCGCCATATGACAAATCCGGTCCGATGCCGAGTGCCCCGCCGGCTAGTTTATATCCTATTTTGGCCATAACCAGGGGGGAATTACAAATTGAGGAAGATGAAGAGCCGGTACCGAAGGGACACTCGACCCCCCTAGGGGGACTAAAAACCTCTAAAAAAGTAGAAAGCCCCTAATCTAGACACACGGGGGAGCAAGAAGGGGATGTCACTGCGCAGCCACTCAACAAGCGGGGCAGCTCAGGCACGGGGAACGCATCCTCTGGTTCAGGCGGCAGGAGGTTACAGTGAACGTTACAAGCCCTTAGGGGTGTGGGATGTGCAGGCTCTGGTAGATAAGATGCCTCCAGTGGGCGAAGGGGGCGGTTTGTGGCTGGCCCAACTAGATAAGCTCACGGCAGGGCAGCGCCTAGCGCTGGGGGACTGAAGAGCGGTTGCAGCACGATGTATGTCTGTACAGGCACTGGGGGAGATAGAGCGGCAGGCTCAAGTAGACAGAGATGCTGACGAAACCCCATTGACCAGGGTAATAGCATCGATTGGTGAGGCCATGAGGGATTGTTTCCCTTTACCCAATTTGGCGGCGGTACCTAAACTAACTTGGAAAAAAGATCAACACCCACGAGAATATTTAGAGACGTGCAAGGAAACTTGGACCAAACATACGGGCCACCACCCCGGTAAAGGGGGACTGCAACAAGAGTGGTTCCATAGGGCGGTTCTAGAAGGACTGCCGGAGAAAATTAAAGACGTAATGTTAGGAAACCCCGACCTTCCGGGGAGTGACTCACACGTGTGGGAGAGACACATAGTACACCACTTACATCATGTCAAGGAAGAGGTGCATGAGGAAGAAGATAAGGTCAAGTACCTTCAGTCCGAATTATTGCGTTTGCAACTGGGGGAAGCCAGACAAAAGATTAATGAGAAAAAGAAAGGGGCAGCGGGTAAACAGATGGTGGCGGGAGCACCCTCCAACCAGGATGTGCCCGACCTTTACCCAGTTCCTCCATGGGCTCCTCAACCACCACAGGGTGTTGGAGGACTGCGTCAGTCGTGGGGGCCTTACGGGGGAGGCAATAGAGGAGGCAGAGGATGGGGGAGAGGTAGGGGTGTTTCCCAGGGATACACCCAGACTCACGGTGCATGCTTCATCTGCGGACAACCAGGTCACTGGGGGAGAGACTGTCCACACAACCCCGGACGTGGGGGCCAGACCCGAGGCACTCCACGAGCACCTAACACCCACGCCATCCCTCCCCCTCGGGGTCAGTAACCACAGATGAACTGGGGAGAGGGGTGGGAGCAGGGTGAACACTCCCCTCAATGACGGTCCCCAGGTAGGGGCCCTGACAGCAGGGGTACTGCTGACCCCATGCTGTCCCTCCAAATCGACAAAAAGACTTTCCCATTCCTAGTCGATACGGGGGCTACATTCTCCACCCTTAATACCCCTCCCGCTCCGGGCAAGATCTCCTCAAAGGGCAACCATCCTGTGCGGCCCGGACGGGCTGACAGTTACCCTACCCGCTGGTACGAGCATGATATGCGGACACTCTCACTCAGGTTCCGGTCAGTGGCTCTTGCAGCCTGTACAGACTGAGGTGGCCGACATCTACTGGGGCCTTCTGAAACCAGAGACACCGGAGTCCAGGGAATTATATCCCAGTTCCTACGGTGGAAACCCTGGATCACCCTCCTCGAGCCCTACGCTCCTCCCCCTGACCCTCCCCATGTAACGCTTTTCCATGACTATTGCGATGACAAAACTTATCGCCTCGATTTCGAGGATAACCTAGATGGGCACATCTGGCAGATTACTAGTGATTATATGTATGTGGGTTCGGAGGGGGTTGCTTCCAAAGCTATTCTTACACCCGAACAAATGCAGTGGTATAGAATGGGGGACGAGGCAGTGCCTCATGTCTCCCTGGGGCTCCACCCGAAACACCAGGCCAAAGACCTGGGGCCCATGGTAAAGCGAGCATGGATGTGCTCCGATTGGGCACCCACACAGGTATCAGATATTTGATTTTCCCCAGCGGCAAACTATACCACATCCACGCACACCGCGCACAACACAGTCACATTACAACATGAGCATTTCATCTCAATGTTTCTGAAACAGAAGGGGTGGTTCATGACGTTCTGTTTCAGAAAAAAAGGGGGAGAATGGACAGTACTAATGTACGCAAGCGTTTTACTCGATAAAACTGAAAAACGACATCCCACCTGCACGCAACATGCGGCAGGAGTGGCGAGACTAATACAGAAAACAGCACACTTAGTGATGGGACACCAGTTACATGTACTAACAACAGACAACGTGGTAGCCTACGTAAATTCACAAATATTTAAGATGACCTCGCTGAAACAACAACGCCTGAGCAGGATACTGGGGGCTCCAAATTTACTATTCACACACGAGGGAAACAACATGGCCGACCGGGTGGGAAAGGTCAGGCCAGACTTAGAGGCGCAACCTCTGGGAGAAGGGGAAAACGTGTTCACTGACAGGTGCTGCTTTAGGCAAGAGAACGACGGCTTACAGGCAGGGTACGCAGTGGTCCGACAGGTGGGAGAAGGGTTCGAAAGGTTACGGGCCAAACAACTAATAGGCCAACAGTCGGCACAAAGAGCAGAGGTCGAAGCAGTGATCGAAGCGTTGAAAATACACAAAGACAAGAAGGTCAATATTTATACCGGGCAGCACATGTAGAATTAAGACAATGGCTGAGGACAGGTTTCCTGACAGCAGGGAACAAACCAATCAAACACGAAACCGAGATGAGAGAGCTGGCAGAGGCATTAGGACTGCCAGAAAAAGTAGCAATCATAAAATGTAAAGGAGATGACACAGCTGACAGTTGGCTAGCACAGGGTAATCAGGCCGCCGACCAAGCAGCAAAGACAGCGGCAGGATATACACAAAAGATGATGTTAATCAGAGTAGAGGAGGAAGATAGCTGGGGAAATCAAATAGGACAGGAAGAAATTGAGCGACTCCAAAAGGGGGCGTCCCCTCAGGAGAAAATGATATGGCACCAAAGGGGGGCGACACAAGTAGGGGAACTGTGGAGGGGACCGGATGGCCGACTCATCCTACCCCCTGGGATGCACGCAGAGAAATTAGTGGAAGCACACGGTTTGGGACATGTCGGTGCAGCGCAAATGTTGAGAAATTTGTGTCACTGGTGGCATCCGTTTCTGGCAAAAAAACATGGTCTGCAAATTTTCAAAAAAACCTGCACAATCTGTACTCACCATTATCCGCGACCCACGGTCAAACCAGAAATGGGTGCCTTCCCACTGACCACGAGACCAGGGCAGGAGATAGTGATAGACTACACAGACATGGGGGAGACAGTCAGGGGACACAGGTGCATATTGATGTGTGTAGACACGTACACAGGGTTGCCAGAGGCATGGCCAGCTAAAAAGGAAGACAGTCAGACAGTGATAAAATGCCTAATCAATCAGTACATTCCTAGACATGGGTTTCCAGAGAAAATACGCTCAGACAATGGCACGCATTTTAAAAATTGTGACCTACAACAGGTGGAAGCCATGCTCGGCTTGAAACATGCATTTGGGAAAGTGTACCACCCACAGTCTCAAGGTAAGGTGGAAAGAATGAACCAAAACGTGAAGCAATAATTGGCAATAATCTGTGCACAGACCAAATTGAACTGGGTAGATGCCCTACCAATAGCCCTAATGACAATCAGATGTTCAGTCAATCAGGGTACGGGTTTCACCCCATATGAGTTACTGACGGGGAGACAGTTTCCGGGACCGGGAGCGGGGGCCAAGGTTCCAGAGGGGCAACAGCGTCCATTGGAGCAAAGAGTGTATTTTAATGAACTACAAGCTCTCGTTTCAGGTTTCTCTGACCAGGTGGGGGAGAGACAAGCAGCCAACGACTGGGGCAAACTTCCCCAGGCCGAGTGGGTTCTACTCAAGGTGATCAAACGAAGGTGGTCCGAGCCCAGGTGACCAGGTCCATACCAGGTGGTCGAGAGGACGTCCCACGCGGTCCGGCTGAAGGGCAAGGGAGAGACGTGGTACCATTGGAGCCAGTGCACGCCAGCGGTGGAACCAGGCCGGACCCTCACAGAGATCGTGGATGACATCAACGGATCTGGCAGAATTTCATCAGCAGCTGAACCAGAGAACCAGACCCCAGCCGAAGGTGCAGAATAATCCCCTGGTCTGGAAGACCTCAGGGTAGTCCACCCCTGAGGCAGAAGAAAGAAGGACGTCCGGCAAGACCAGGATCGAGACACACCAGAAAGAGACACTGCGACGTTGAGGGTTAAGGACTCCTGACTTAGAGGTTGTTACAGTCAGCACAACGATAGATAGTCTGCAGAAGATGGGGGTGTGGGAAAAGTATGAAGGAGCTAAGAAGCTTTGTATTGTTGGTATTTTATTAATTGCTTGTGTGTTGCTCATAGGTACGGTGTTCCCAGGCCAGCATCCGGTGTCCATTTCCACAGCGCGGAGGTCCACCCCAACACCACCAGAGGACGTCTGTGTCAAAAGATATGGGGGAATCGAAATTGATTCCAGTAACCCCTAACAAAAATGTGGATCGTATTAACTATGTGCATTACAATGTTCTACGTTTGTCCAACCTTACCAGAGATGCAATCGAGGGCCTGTCCGAACAATTAGAGCCTATGTCGCTTATGGCCGTCCAGAATAGGATGGCTCTGGACATGTTACTAGCTGAAAAAGGGGGTGTGTGTGCTATGTTCGGAGGTGTCTGCTGTACATTTATTCCCAACAATACAGCTCCTGACGGGTCCGTTTCTAAGGCGTTACAAGGGTTGCGGACCCTCTCCAAAACCATGCATGTGCATTCCCGGGTGGACAATCCGCTGGAGGAATGGATGACCTCGAAGTTCGGCCAATGGAAGGGTTTGATTATGTCTGTTTTATTATCTCTTGCTACATTTATGGCTATTACTGTCACGTGTGGATGTTGTTGTATCCCTTGTATTAGAGGCTTGGCCATGCGCTTGATCTCCACTGCTATTGAGCGGTCTGACGCCCAGCCTCAGGTTCTCATGATGCCCCTCATGGGGGAGGGAACTGAGGACACGGCGCCTGGCGATTGGGTCCAGTACTCCAAGGAGTGATCTCTTAGAAGAGATCAAAAGGTTGGAATTGTGGGGCAGCAGCATTAAGATACTATACAACTCTGCTAGAGGCAAAGTAGAATTAATATACAATGTAACTGTGTTAGAGTGTGGTGTGACATTATGCTAATCATGTTAGGCAGTTGGGGACATTAATAGTTCGATTTTGCATCCTAGAGTGGATAGGGTAAATACCATTTAAGGGAGAAGATGCTGTAGCTAGAAGCTGATTGGTTAAGAAGACAACGAGGAAACTAGAAGACGGCAGTTACTGACCAGATATGTATAGAACAACATACATTGCACCCTGACCCAGATAAGCAGAACAAGCAGAGAAGGCAGGAAATAGGGTGGGGGCTTATGCTACAAAAAATGTGTGTGCTGTTACTGTGTCAGACTCTGTTGGACTGAGTGTCACACTGTCTCCAGATATATATGTATGGGGGAATAAAGATAATTGCCGGCAATGCGAGTTTGTCTCCTCTTGATCTCTTCTCATTAACCAACACGGGGAAGTACTTTAGGTCGTACTTCAACAACTTGGGGGCTCGTCTGGGATGAGAAGGAGATCCGAATTCGAAACCTTCGTTGACCACAACAGACACTGACGGTTCGTGGCCACCTCAAATGAGGTAAACAGAACCTGTTTCATCAAATCTGCATATTCGGCTTAATTACCAAATTCTGAACTAGAAGTGTCTTGACTGGGAAGTATCAAATTGGGGAGTACAATACTCGGCAGAGAAGTGTGGGTTAGAGGCCCGGGGAGTATAGATCTTCCCGTATTCTACAGTTAAAATTGGGTTAGAGGCCCGGGAAGTATAGATATTCCTGAATTCTACTGTAAAAGAGGAGGGTTTGAGGCCCAAGGAGTATAGATCTCCTTAAATGAAATTCTAGGTTTGGCAACCTCCCCTATCACCTGACGAGGAGATAGGCCCTGGGTTCGAGTCCCATAGGGTGCTGGGTTTGAGTCCCGGGGAACTAGGGATACCCCGAACGCTAAGAAAACTCTGGGTTAAAGTCCCAAGAGTACTGGGTTAGAGGCCAGGGGGTTTGGAACCCCCGAATTCTACTAAATAGAAAAATAATAAAAATAACAAAAGACCTAACAAAAACTATATAAAAAGGATAGGAGGGAGAAAAGGTGTGAAGTGGCGAAATAGTTACACCAGTGTCTCAACCACGAAAAGCCCCACTCCATACACACGGATACGTAACGGTGATAACTAAGTGCATTTTGGGTGGTGAGGGAAAAGTAGTGGTTGATTGGGTCACGTTGCTCGGGTGAACTCCATACAGACTGACCGGCTGGCGCAAAAGGGGTAATATGACGATGGACGGGGAATATGATCGGGAATTGGACGATGATGGTTGGGGTCCAGTCAATAAGTCCGGGTGGGAGAACCTGGCAGTTCAAATTAGAAATGTTGCGGGAGCAGAAATACAGGCAGGTCAGGAGAGAAAGGAGGCAGAGAGGGTGAAAGGACGTTTGAGGAAGTTAGTGGAGGAGGGTGGTATAAAAAAAGATGAACACAGACCACTCAGTCGCCTTATATGGCAGAAGGTTAGAGAATGTGAAACTAAAAGGAATGAAGCAAGTAAGAAGAAAGAGGCAGTCCGACGGGCCTGGAAACAGGAGGCGACAGAGCAGGAACAGGAAAGGAAAGATTGGTTTAAACTGGCAGTTTACTGCCAGGGTGTGGACCACATGAATCAACAGAAAAAACAGGTAGCAGGAGAGGACCCTCCGCCATATGACAAATCCGGTCCGATGCCAAGTGCCCCGCCGGCTAGTTTATATCCTATTTTGGCCATAACCGGGGGGGAATTACAAATTGAGGAAGATGAAGAGCCGGTACCGAAGGGACACTCGACCCCCCTAGGGGGACTAAAAACCTCTAAAAAAGTAGAAAGCCCCTAATCTAGACACACGGGGGAGCAAGAAGGGGATGTCACTGCGCAGCCACTCAACAAGCGGGGCAGCTCAGGCATGGGGAACGCATCCTCTGGTTCAGGCGGCAGGAGTTTATGGTGAACGTTACAAGCCCTTAGGGGTGTGGGATGTGCAGGCTCTGGTAGATAAGATGCCTCCAGTGGGTGAAGGGGGCGGTTTGTGGCTGGCCCAACTAGATAAACTCACGGCAGGGCAGCGCCTAGCGCTGGGGGACTGGAGAGCGGTTGCAGCACGATGTATGTCTGTACAGGCACTGGGGGAGATAGAGCGGCAGGCTCAAGTAGACAGAGATGCTGACGAAACCCCATTGACCAGGGTAATAGCATCGATTGGTGAGGCCATGAGGGATTGTTTCCCTTTACCCAATTTGGCGGCGGTACCTAAACTAACTTGGAAAAACGATCAACACCCACGAGAATATTTAGAGACGTGCAAGGAAACTTGGACCAAACATACGGGCCACCACCCCGGTAAAGGGGGACTGCAACAAGAGTGGTTCCATAGGGCGGTTCTAGAAGGACTGCCGGAGAAAATTAAAGACGCAATGTTAGGAAACCCTTCCGGGGAGTGACTCACACGTGTGGGAGAGACACATAGTACACCACTTACATCATGTCAAGGACGAGGTGCATGAGGAAGAAGATAAGGTCAAGGACCTTCAGTCCCAATTATTGCATTTGCAACTGGGGGAAGCCAGACAAAAGATTAATGAGAAAAAGAAAGGGGCTGCGGGTAAACAGATGGTGGCGGGAGCACCCTCCAACCAGGATGTGCCCGACCTGTACCCAGTTCCTCCATGGGCTCCTCAACCACCACAGGGTGGTGGAGGACTGCGTCAGTCGTGGGGGCCTTACGGGGGAGGCAATAGAGGAGGCAGAGGATGGGGGAGAGGTAGGGGTGTTTCCCAGGGATACACCCAGACTCACGGTGCATGCTTCATCTGCGGACAACCAGGTCACTGGGGGAGAGACTGTCCACACAACCCCGGACGTGGGGGCCAGACCCGAGGCACTCCACGAGCACCTAACACCCACGCCATCCCTCCCCCTCGGGGTCAGTTACCACAGATGAACTGGGGAGAGGGGTGGGAGCAGGGTGAACACTCCCCTCAATGACGGTCCCCAGGTAGGGGCCCTGACAGCAGGGGTACTGCTGAGCCCATGCTGTCCCTCCAAATCAACAAAAAGACTTTCCCATTCCTAGTCGATACGGGGGCTACATTCTCCACCCTTAATACCCCTCCCGCTCCGGGCAAGATCTCCTCAAAGGGTAACCATCCTGTGCGGCCCGGACGGGCTGACAGTTACCCTACCCGCTGGTACGAGCGTGATATGCGGACACTCTCACTCAGGTTCCGGTCAGTGGCTCTTGCAGCCTGTACAGACTGAGGTGGCCGACATCTACTGGGGCCTTCTGAAACCAGAGACACCGGAGTCCAGGGAATTATATCCCAGTTCCTACGGTGGAAACCCTGGATCACCCTCCTCGAGCCCTACGCTCCTCCCCCTGACCCTCCCCATGTAACGCTTTTCTATGACTATTGCGATGACAAAACTTATCGCCTCGATTTCGAGGATAACCTAGATGGGCACATCTGGCAGATTACTAGTGATTATATGTATGTGGGTTCGGAGGGGGTTGCTTCCAAAGCTATTCTTACACCCGAACAAATGCAGTGGTATAGAATGGGGGATGAGGCAGCGCCTCATGTCTCCACCCGAAACACCAGGCCAAAGACCTGGGGCCCATGGTAAAGCGAGCATGGATGTGCTCCGATTGGGCGCCCACACAGGTATCAGATATTTGATTTTCCCCAGCGACAAACTATACCACATTCACGCACCCGCGCACGACACAGTCACATTACAACATGAGCATTCCATCTCAATGTTTCTGAAACAGAAGGGGTGGTTCATGGCGTTCTGTTTCAGAAAAAAAGGGAGAGAATGGACAGTACTAATGTACGCAAGCATTTTACTCGATAAAACTGAAAAACGACATCCCACCTGCACGCAACATGCGGCAGGAGTGGCGAGACTAATACAGAAAACAGCACACTTAGTGATGGGACACCAGTTACATGTACTAACAACACACAACGTGGTAGCCTACGTAAATTCACAAATATTTAAGATGACCTCGCTGAAACAACAACGCCTGAGCAGGATACTGGGGGCTCCAAATTTACTATTCACACACGAGGGAAACAACATGGCCGACCGGGTGGGAAAGGTCAGGCCAGACTTAGAGGCGCAACCTCTGGGAGAAGGGGAAAACGTGTTCACTGACAGGTGCTGCTTTAGGCAAGAGAACGACGGCTTACCGGCAGGGTACGCAGTGGTCCGACAGGTGGGAGAAGGGTTCGAAAGGTTACGGGCCGAACAACTAATAGGCCAACAGTCGGCACAAAGAGCAGAGGTCGAAGCAGTGATCGAAGCGTTGAAAATACACAAAGACAAGAAGGTCAATATTTATACCGACTCACCCTACGCAGTAGGGGCAGCACATGTAGAATTAGGACAATGGCTGAGGACAGGTTTCCTGACAGCAGGGAACAAACCAATCAAACACGAAACCGAGATGAGAGAGCTGGCAGAGGCATTAGGACTGCCTGAAAAAGTAGCAATCATAAAAAGTAAAGGACATGACACAGCTGACAGTTGGCTAGCACAGGGTAATCAGGCCGCCGACCAAGCAGCAAAGACAGCGGCAGGATATACACAAAAGATGATGTTAATCAGAGTAGAGGAGGAAGATAGCTGGGGAAATCAAATAGGACAGGAAGAAATTGAGCGACTCCAAAAGGGGGCGTCCCCTCAGGAGAAAATGATATGGCACCAAAGGGGGGCGACACAAGTAGGGGAACTGTGGAGGGGACCGGATGGCCGACTCATCCTACCCCCTGGGATGCGCGCAGAGAAATTAGTGGAAGCACACGGTTTGGGACATGTCGGTGCAGCGCAAATGTTGAGAAATTTGTGTCACTGGTGGCATCCGTTTCTGGCAAAAAAACATGGTCTGCAAATTTTCGAGACCAGGGCAGGAGATAGTGATAGACTACACAGACATGGGGGAGACATTCAGGGGACACAGGTACATATTGATGTGTGTAGACACGTACACAGGGTGGCCAGAGGCATGGCCAGCTAAAAAGGAAGACAGTCAGACAGTGATAAAATGCCTAATCAATCAGTACATTCCATAGAAATGGGTTTCCAGAGAAAATACGCTCAGACAATGGCACGCATTTTAAAAATTGTGACCTATAACAGGTGGAAGCCATGCTCGGCTTGAAACATGCATTTGGGACAGTGTACCACCCACAGTCTCAAGGTAAGGTGGAAAGAATGAACCAAAACGTGAAGCAATAATTGGCAATAATCTGTGCACAGACCAAATTGAACTGGGTAGATGCCCTACCAATAGCCCTAATGACAATCAGATGTTCAGTCAATCAGGGTACGGGTTTCACCCCATATGAGTTACTGACGGGGAGACAGTTTCCGGGACTGGGAGCGGGGGCCAAGGTTCCAGAGGGGCAACAGCGTCCATTGGAGCAAAGAGTGTATTTTAATGAACTACAAGCTCTCGTTTCAGGTTTCTCTGACCAGGTGGGGGAGAGACAAGCAGCCAACGACTGGGGCAAACTTCCCCAGGCCGAGTGGGTTCTACTCAAGGTGATCAAACGAAGGTGGTCCGAGCCCAGGTGGACAGGTCCATACCAGGTGGTCGAGAGGACGTCCCACGCGGTCCGGCTGAAGGGCAAGGGAGAGACGTGATACCATTGGAGCCAGTGCACGCCAGCGGTGGAAACAGGCCGGACCCTCACAGAGATCGTGGACGACATCAACGGATCTGGCAGACTTTCATCAGCAACTGAACCAGAGAACCAGACCCCAGCCGAAGGTGCAGAATAATCCCCTGGTCTGGAAGACCTCAGGGTAGTCCACCCCTGAGGCAGAAGAAAGAAGGACGTCCGGCAAGACCAGGATCGAGACACACCAGAAAGAGACACTGCGACGTTGAGGGTTAAGGACTCCTGACTTGGAGGTTGCTACAGTCAGCACAACGATAGATAGTCTGCAGAAGATGGGGGTGTGGGAAAAGTATGAAGGAGCTAAGAAGCTTTGTATTGTTGGTATTTTATTAATTGCTTGTGTGTTGCTCATAGGTACGGTGTTCCCAGGCCAGCATCCGGTGTCCATTTCCACAGCGCGGAGGTCCACCCCAACACCACCAGAGGACGTCTGTATCAAAAGATATGGGGGAATCGAAATTGATTCCAGTAACCCCTAACAAAAATGTGGATTGTATTAACTATGTGCATTACAATGTCCTACGTTTGTCCAACCTTACCAGAGATGCAATCGAGGGACTGTCCGAACAATTAGAGCCTACGTCGCTTATGGCCGTCCAGAATAGGATGGCTCTGGACATGTTACTAGCTGAAAAAGGGGGTGTGTGTGCTATGTTCGGAGATGTCTGCTGTACATTTATTCCCAACAATACAGCTCCTGACGGGTCCGTTTCTAAGGCGTTAGAAGGGTTGCGGACCCTCTCCAAAACCATGCATGTGCATTCCCGGGTGGACAATCCGCTGGAGGAATGGATGACCTCGAAGTTCGGCCAATGGAAGGGTTTGATTATGTCTGTTTTATTATCTCTTGCTACATTTATGGCTATTACTGTCACGTGTGGATGTTGTTGTATCCCTTGTATTAGAGGCTTGGCCATGCGCTTGATCTCCACTGCTATTGAGCGGTCTGACGCCCAGCCTCAGGTTCTCATGATGCCCCTCATGGGGGAGGGAACTGAGGACACGGCGCCTGGCGATTGGGTCCAGTACTCCAAGGAGTGATCTCTTAGAAGAGATCAAAAGGTTGGAATTGTGGGGCAGCAGCATTAAGATACTATACAACTCTGCTAGAGGCAAAGTAGAATTAATATACAATGTAACTGTGTTAGAGTGTGGTGTGACATTATGCTAATCATGTTAGGCAGTTGGGGACATTAATAGTTCGATTTTGCATCCTAGAGTGGATAGGGTAAATACCATTTAAGGGAGAAGATGCTGTAGCTAGAAGCTGATTGGTTAAGAAGACAACGAGGAAACTAGAAGACGGCAGTTACTGACCAGATATGTATAGAACAACATACATTGCACCCTGACCCAGATAAGCAGAACAAGCAGAGAAGGCAGGAAGTAGGGTGGGGGCTTATGCTATAAAAACTGTGTGTGCTGTTATTGTGTCAGACTCTGTTGGACTGAGTGTCACACTGTCTCCAGATATATCTGTATGGGGGAATAAAGATAATTGCCGGCAATGCGAGTTTGTCTCCTCTTGATCTCTTCTCATTAACCAACTCGGGGAAGTACTTTAGGTCGTACTTCAACAAAATCCATCACTGGAGGCCATAATAATCGCAGGTTACATTTGCGCGGGTAAATCTTATTTCTGTGTGGGTATTCACAATTGCAAAACGTGCATTCGCGTGCCAGGGATAACTGCAACATTTTGACAATGTTGGTTGTGGAGCAAATCATCAGAGTACTGCAGATTTAGTTTATGTGCGAAAAGCTACGCATATCTGAATATTTATATACAATGTCAATACTCTTTTCGAGTAATTGCCATTTATTTTTCAACAATGTTTTGAAGCAATTAAAAACATGAATAAAACACAAATAACAGAACATGCTTAAGCATCATTAGATTTTGGGTTATGTTCAGATAAAAAGTCAGATTCTGGAAGATCGAGGTTTATTGGATGAATTGGAATGACTGAATATCTGACAGACCTTCAGCATGTAATGTGGAGATGTAGCCCAGTCATATTGAAGTAAAAAGCAATGGTTTAGAAACCCATTTCCAAAGGCACTGTAGCCTAGACAACAGATGAGGTAAAATGAGAATTCCGTTTTTGGCCAGCTATGTAAACTCTAACATTGATTGATCCCACAAAAGGTGTTCAGTTGGTTATAGGTTATTCCTATTTGTTTTCCAATGTCTCTTAATATGAAAGTAATCTAAGTAATCAGATTACGTTACTGAATTTGAGTAATCAAAAAGTTACGTTACTGATTACAAATGTGGACAGGTAACTTGTAACAGTAACTGATTACATTTAAAAAGTAACCTACCCAACCCTGTGAACAAGTCAATAGTGTCACGGCTGAGGGAGGCAGGACAAGAAGCGCAGAGCGAGGGTATCATCCTTTTAACCCTCCTAGGTTTCAGGTGATTTCGGACGGATTTCACTACTTAGACATTTTGGGTCCTAGATTCATTTCTTTAAAAGGTATTGTCAGGCTTTACAGGGACGAGGAGCAGGAAACGTGGAGCTTGGGTTTGAAAGTCTTTTTAATGAAAAGAAGCACCGATATCTGCTCACGATGGTGAGACAATAACACACAAAGACTAGGGGAGCAGAGGGAACATATATACTAAAGGGAGTGATTGTAAATGAGGACCAGGTGCGCTAAACAAGACAACAGATGAGATGAATAGATGAGATGGGCGGTGGTGTCAGAAGGCCGGTGACGTCGACCGCTGGAGTCCGCCCGCTGCAGGGGGAGGAGAGGCAGCAGAGGGCGCAGTCGTCACAGTACCCCCCCCCCCGACGCGCGACGACACCGGCCCAGGGGCTGATCCAGAGGGCGCAGAGCAGGGTGATCCGGGTGACAGCGATGGAAGTCGCGCAGGAGGGCGGGAGCCGGGACGTCCTTCACCGGGACCCAGCTCCGCTCCTCCGGGCCGTACCCCTCCCACTCCACGAGGTACTGGAGGCCTCCGGCCCGTACCCTCCCACTCCTGTCCGGCGCCTCGAGTCAATGATGGAGTGGACGGAGTACACCGGGGGCCCCTCGATGTCCGGGGGGGGGGGCCTCCCGCACCTCACACCCCTGAAGGGGACCAGCCACCACCGGCCTGAAGAGAGACACATGAAACGGTAGTCAGGGGTTAATACGGTATTCAGGGGTAAGGCGTAACTGATGTTACCTCGTCGACTCTCCTCAGGACTTTAATTATCATGCATTTACTAATTATCATGCATTTATTAATTATTACAATTTGTACTCTTAATATGTTCACAGCCAGAAGAGGACTGGTCACCCCTCTGAGCCTGGGTCCTCTCTAGGTTTCTTCCTAAATTTCGGCCTTCTTAGGGAGTTTTTCCTAGCCACTGAAATTCAACACTACTGTTGTTTGCTCCTTGGGGTTTTAAGGCCGGGTGTTTTGTAAAAGCACTTTGTGACAACTGCTGATGTAAAAAGGGCTCTATAAATAA
>JACXGI010016332.1:0-16066 GCA_016801175.1 Esox masquinongy | reverse complement strand
TTTCCTGGTGCCCTCCTTGTTGTAAAGGTCGCTAGCTAGGCTAGCCGGTACAGGGGGGCTGGTTGGCTATGTACTAACTGAACCTTTTCTTATCCGAAATAAAAAAATGCTCATATATAAACAATTATTAGGCAAATGTACTCGGGCTAGGTTGTTTAGTAAACATACTATTGCACTTCACGTGCATCCACTCAAACCAGAGTCAGGCTGAGGAGAGCCGTGTAAATAGCGATAAGGAGGCGAGAGTTGGCATTCCTCAAGTCTCAGGCGGAAGTAACTGTGTTATGTACATTAAACATGTACAGTTATGTATATTATTGCTTTATCTTCTTGCTATATTTTTTAAATTCTCACTACGTAGTTGAAGTTTGCTATGCCACCATTCATAAGCATATTACACTCATGTATCTATAATATTCAATAATAATTCTACCAATTGCTGCTAGTTCCCACTGTTATGTTACTGCCATATCTAAATGTTCTATAATACTGCCCAGATTTCTGCTAGTTTACAGTACTCTTTTTTCACCTACATTTATGCAGATAAATAAATAGGTGTGGAACCAAATGTGTGTATAGTGGCTGTTTGTGTAAATCTGGATACAGAAGAACTCCCACACACTGTCTTGCTCACTGCTAAAATATTTATTAAATCACAACAGATAAAGAACAAACATGTAAAACCAGGTGTACCAGGAGGCCGAGGGCCTAAACGCACGTACAGGTCTAATGATGTACTTGAGACCTGTATGTGTGTCTAGCCCATTGGCCTCTACAGTGGATGGCAGTGTCCTGTCAGGCTGGTTTAATGCAGTGACAACCCATTCTTCTCTGTACTCATCATTCATTTCACAGAGGTTATGCAGAACACAACATGCTATCATCATGGATTTGACCTTGTGTATGTTGCAGTCAAGTTCTGGGTCTTTTTTGGTGGAAACGTGGCTCTAGTTATCTTTACACCTCTTACAAATGTTGCCAATTCCAGGCCAGTCGTGAGAACTACAGTCTTTAATCACTCAACACTCCAAAACCGGTTTATGTTGCGACTTTTCATGAAGAGGAACCGCAAAGGAACTATCAACAATCAAGGACATTCAAAGTCCTGACTGGCAACAGCACCAGCATGGGACATTCTTCTACTCTTCCCTACTTTTAAGGAAACCCCACCACTGGGCATTAGGACATATCGCGACACACAAACCTCACCATTGTTACAACCCCACCCCCTGCTGTGAGGTATTAACATATCAATGGAGGACAGATTGTGGCTGGCAATGATTCCAGACCTCCACTTTTAACAAGCATCCAAAGACATTAGGATATTTCGCGACTTTTACCCCGTAACCCCCCCACCTTCTTTTTCAACCCCCCCATTATCCCCAGTTCTTTTTCCTACCCCCCCCCCCGTTTATTCAGCCACAGCGTATACCAGTGAAATGCTTTTATTTTTTTTTATATTTCACAATGAATGTGTACAAATAAACAGATGTACAATTGTTAAAGTAGTGTAAACAAGTTCGACAAGAAAATGCTTATATGTACCCTCACCGCGATGCAGCAACAGAACGTTCTTTAAAGTATACAAACATTTTAACAGGGTTACAAGGTAACAAGAAAATATGTAATGTATATTAATTCAAATCAAAGAAATATTGGGACACATTACTAAAAAGCAATGTAAAGATAGTGCAAATAGTTAAGTTTAAAGTGGAAATGCTTCCTTGCAGGTTCCCGCACAGCAATACAAGAATAGAAAGTTCTCAAAAGGACACTAGCGGCCAAAAGTTTGGAATAATGTACAGATTTGAAGGAGTAACAATAGAAAATAAATTGTCAATGTGAATAAAACCTTTAAGCAATACTAACCTCACAGCAATGCACCAATAGAAAGGCTAAAAACAAATAGCAAAACCTTTTAAGTAATGGACAACAAAATAACTACACCCTAATAAAGATATTAAAAACTATATAAAATAAAGTGGAGTGTCTGGTAGCAGCAACTGACACTTGAGTGTGTGTGTGTAAATCAGTCCAGTTCAAGTGACCTTCGCTGTTCAGCTAATTTGATCAGGAAACCAAAAATCCAGTATACACACCTGACAACCAAAAATCCACCGGGGTCAGTCTCCATATCAGACATCATGTCCTCAGTTGCCCTGGCAAACTGCAACTTCTCTACAGCCAAGAGTTCATTCAGCCAACTAGCCAAAGCCTGTGAAAGTAAAGTAGACAATAAATTGACAATGTCAAAACAGTACAATGTATTTACCACGAGAATAATAGAAATTCACTTTGGACGATTCATATTTTGTATTAGATTAGTTTGGGCGTATACATACCAGTTCAATATGGTTCACATCATAACATGTAGTTTTTGTTTATCACTTAAAGTGTTTGCATTTGTTCAACACATTTGTTTTATCTGCTAGTGCTGTCATCACTGTTTGGCAAAAGGTTCAGACTTTTTTTTTTACTTCATAGGAATTTCTGCTCCAAAGAACAGGGTACAGTTTCAGCATGAAAATTATATGCAAAATGTCAATTCCTACAAAATTACTATTTTTCCATTGTAGTAATTTAGCATGTTATTATTCCTATAATGTTTATATTTGTTTCAATCAAAACAGTTTTTCATACTTTTCAAATGCATTGCCACGTTGAACGAACTGGATAAATGGTTTGGTATAGTATCAACAACTGAGGTAGGAGAAGCCGACCATGCTGAAACCTGTTTTTCCTCCTCTGCAATACATTACTTTGAGTTAAAACACTTGTGTTCCAGAATCTACTCAGATTGGTTAAAACATGAAAACGTGACGGACTCACCATGCACTCAGTTCAATGGTCAGAAAAAGCTATGCCGTGCTGATCAGATTCCTCATGGGTATATCCACTTGCAAACGTTGTGAAACGTACTACTGCAGACTGTGATTTACAAATAAAAAACAAAGTTCTAGCGAAATTGTAGTGACAAAACTCCGAGCATCCGTATTTTACGTTGGCAAGTGTTATTAATGAGTGGCATTATTTCAAATATCAAGTTAGTTACACTATGGACATTTTTTATACAACTACAAAAGTAATTTGCAAATCTTTTTTACAAGTGTGCAACATTTTTTACAAAAACAGTTGTTTGGCTCCTTTTTAAATCATAATGATAACAGAAATCACCCAAATGGGCCTGATCAAAAGTTTACATACCCTTGAATGTTTGGCCTTGTTGCAGACACACATAAGGTGACATACACATGTGAAAATGGGAATTAAAGGTGCATTTCCCACACCTGTGGCTTTTTAAATTGAAATTAGTGTCTGTGTATAAACAGTCAATGAGTTTGTTAGCTCTCACGTGGATGCACTGAGCAGGCTAGATACTGAGCCATGGGGAGCAGAAAAGAACTGTCAAAAGACCTGCTTAACAAGGTAATGGATCTTTATAAAGATGGAAAAGGATATAAAAAGATATTCAAACCAAAGCCTTGCAAATGCCAGTCAGTACCGTTCAATCACTTATTAAGAAATGGAAAATTCGGGGATCTCTTGATACCAAGCCAAGGTCAAGTAGACCAAGAATGATTTCAGCAAAAACTGCCAGAAGAATTGTTCGGGATACAAAGAAAAACCCACAGGTAACCTCAGGAGAAATACAGGCTGCTCTGGAAAAAGACGGTGTGGTTTCAAGGACCACAATACGACGATACTTGAACAAAAATGAGCTGCATGGTCGAGTTGCTAGAAAGAGGACTTTACTGCGCCAATGCCACAAAAATGCCCGGTTACAATATGCCCGACAACACCTTGACATGCCTCACAGCTTCTGGCACACTGTAATTTGGAGTGACGAGACCAAAATAGAGCTTCATGGTCACAACCATAAGCGCTATCTTTGGAGAGGGGTCAACAAGGCCTACATCTCCGGAAAAAATGAAGAGACCACTGCACCTTTTTATTTTCTATCCAAAAAAGTTGAAAAGGAAAGTTTTGAGTGAAGAACAGAAGCATTTAATTTGCAGTGGTCTCTTAATTTTAACCCTTCTGTTCCTCACTCAAAACCTTCCTTATTGACTTTTTTGGAAAGGAAAGAAAAAGGTGCAGTGGTCTCTTAATTTTTTCCGGAGCTGTATAGTGAACAGAATTACCATCCCCACTGTGAACCATAGTAGTGGCTCACTGTTTTGGGGGCGTGTGAGCTCAAAAGGCACAGGGAATCTTGTGAAAATTGATGGCAAGATGAATGCAGCATGTTATCAGAAAATACTGGCAGACAATTTGCATTCTTCTGCACGAAAGCTGCGCATGGGATGCTCTTGGACTTTCCAGCACAACAATGACCCTAAGCACAAGGCCAAGTTGACCCTCCAGTGGTTACAGCAGAAAAAGGTGAAGATTCTGGAGTGGCCATCACAGTCTCCTGACCTTAATATCATCAAGCCACTCTGGGGACATCACAAACTTGCGGTCCAAAGACTTTGCATGACCTGGAGGCATTTTGCCAAGACGAATGGGCAGCTATACCACCTGCAAGAATTCAGGGCCTCATAGACATTTCAAAAGACTGCACGCATTGATGCTAAAGAGGGCAATACTCAGTATTAAGAACTAAGGGTATGCAGACTTTTGAACAGGGGGCAGTTAATTTTTTTCTTTGTTGCCATGTTTTGTTTTAGGATTGTGCCAAGTTTGTATGGCTACCGGTAATTACTCATGCATAAGTAGTCTAAGTGACCAGACTTGGTATCCCTGAGTCCTGGATTCTCAAAGCAGTCTGGTTAGGCCCAGGAACACATTACATTGTCTAGTCATCCCTGAGTCGTGGGCATGGTACCCTTCTGTGTAGCTCCAGGAACACATGTCATTTTACTGTATGGTTCGTGTTAAACGACCTACACCTTATGGGCGCTTATGATAACTGATATAGGCACATACACAAAAATTGAAGTGACCAGACTGGTCATCCCTGACTTCCGGGTTGCTACACGATCCCTTGTTTTCAGAACTTGACTGATGAGGAGCATTGAGGAAAACGTAGGCCGTGAAACATATGATCTTTTAAATGTTTGGCTTGTGATGAAAGATTAGCTACCTTTTTTAAGAACTTCCAGCATATCATGGTCATTTATGATTGCTTATGTTTACAAACAATATGAATTTTAGATATTAAATTATCACATAGGTCATAGATTCTCATTTTGCATTAATTCTCCTACCTGTCCACTCAGTAGCATTTGAAATAAATTTTCTGCCTTCCTCTATTTGCACTTCTGTTTAGATGCTAACTGCATTTCGTTGTACTGTACTTGTACTGTTCAATGACAATAAAGGTGAATCTAATCTATTCTAATATTGTGTAGGTCATGCATTTGCCGCCAAAACAGCCCTGACCTGTCGAGGCATGGACTCAACTAGACCTCTGAAGGTGCGTTGTGGTATCTGGCACCAAGACATTAGCAGCAGATCCATTAAGTTCTTTAAGTTGCGAGCTGGGGCCTCCATAGATCGGACTTGTATGTCCAGTACATCCCACAGATGCTCAATTAGATTGACATCTGGGGAAGTTTGTGTTCCTCAAACCATTCCTGAACCATTTTTGCTTTGTGGCAGGGTGCATTATCCTGTTGAAAGAGGCAAACGCCATCAGGGAATACCATTGCCATGAAAGGGTGCACATGGTCTGCAACAATGCTCAGGTAGGTGGTACGTGTCAAAGTAATATCCACATGAATGGCAGGATCCAAGTTTTCTCAGCAGAACATTGCCCAAAGCATCACACTGCCTCCATGCCATGTGCAGTAATGCACCCCCACACCCTCATGGATACTGGCCTTTGAACTATGCGCTGATAAAAAGTCGGATGGTCCCTCTTCTCTTTAGCCCGGAGCATGCGGCGTCCATGATTCCCAAAAATTATTTCAAATTTTGATTTGTCAGATCACAGGACAGTTGTCCCTGTCGCCAGAGTCCATCTTATTAAATCTGCTCGGGCCCAGAGAAGTAGGCGGTGGTTCTGGATCTTGTTTATACCTGGTTCCGTCTTTGCATGGTAGAGTTTCAACTTGCATTTGTAGATGCAGTGACGTACAATGGTTTTCTGAAGTGTTCCTGAGACAATGCAATGATTTCCACTACAAAATTGTCTGTTTTTAATGCAGCCGCCTGAGGGTTCAAAGATCAAGACCATCCTTACAAAAATGTGTTTCCCAACAAATGAATGCCTTCTTGAAAATAAATAACATTTATGAAATGCTGCAGTCTGGTTCGTGCCCTATCATAGCAGTGAGACTGCACTGGTGAAGGTTTCAAATAACTTTCTAATGGCCTCAGACAAAGGTTCCGCATCCGTTCTGTTGCTTCTTCATCTTAGTGCTGCCTTTGACACTATAGATCACTCCTTTCTCTTAGAGAGACTGGAAACCCATATTGGGCAACACAGACACTGTTATGGAAATTCTTGAAGTAATGTACATTTGAGAAATGTCTGCTTTTCTATTACCTGGTATGTAACTCAGGTCTTTGGTTGTGACACACATGTCTGCATAATATCAGAGGATCACTAGGTACTCTGACCATCTGTTCATCTGCCGAGACCAATAAGGGTATCTGTCCTTTATTCCTTAGGAATGTAGGAGAGGGGGATCTGGCATCATTGACTGGTATCGGCAGATTATAGGGTTACTTGTAAATCTGCCCATCTGTATAACTCATCAGAGCATCTATTGTCTGTCCAGATGCTGTAAGTCCTCTTCAGAGGTGAAGAGGTTACCCATGTGGGGAAGGACAGCCTGTCCCTTGTGTGAAACCTAGGTAGTAATAGAACAAAGGGAATGTGTTCTATTGAGTTAGGACAGTTGTGCAGCATCTTACCACACCCCCTTTTCCCCTTTACGAAACTGATGATTGTCCTGTATTAATTCAGAGATTCCTCAGAGGATTATTTTGTAAGCTTTTGACGCGTCTCTCTATTTGCAAATAAACTAAAATAAATGTAAGTATGTAAAAATATGTAAAAATAAATATGTAAATAAGTATGTAAAATAAATTATGCCAAGAGAATTTTGTCTCTGTACTTACTCCTTTATGAGTTCCTATCGATGGAATTACCATCACAACACGTTCTAGCCTTGTTCAAATCTTATTTATCTGAAAGTTATAATTTTGTATGTGTGGATGGCATGTCCTCCGACAAATGTAGGTTTTGGTGTTCCTCAAGGCTCGGTTTTGGGTCCATTATTGTTTTCACTATATATGCTGACTCTGGGTGATGGCATCCGGAATCACAATGTCAATTGTTGCACATTTCGATGAAACATGGAGAAGCCCCAAAATTAGCTTCTTTGGAAGCATGCGTTTCAGATGATAGGAAGTGGATGACGGAGAACTTCTTACAAAGAGTTTAAGTCAGGTCAAATTTATTTATAAAGCACATTTAAAACCCACTAGTGTCAACCAAAGTGCTGTACAATCAAACAATGTATATTGGACAGCAAAAGAAAGAAAAAAAACATGCATAAAACATGTAGCTAGATAAAGATATTTAGCTAGATATTTTCATAGGACATGACAGACATAAACAGAAACTTCTGACCCAATTGCAGACTCAAATGCTAAAGAACCGGGACCGTGGAGCACACAAAAACAGTTTGTTGGAAGACATTAGGGTCCCTGAGGAAGAGTGCTGGCTAAGGAGGTCCAAAATATAGGAGGGTGCTGATACATGTAGCGCATTAAAAACAAATAAAATAACTTTAAATCAATCCTATATTTAACAGGTAGCCAGTGGAGAGAGGCCAATACAGGAGTGATGCTCTCTCTTTGTACCAGTTAAAAATCTAGCAGCTGCATTTTGGACAAGCTGAAGGCTGGAAAAGGAAGACTGACATGAATAACTCTCAAATCCTTGAAAGAAAGAATGGGTTTCAATTTGGCAATGGCCTGGAGCTGGAAAAAGGTACCTCTGACAACAGCATTTACTTGTTTATCAAATTTGACATCTGAATCAAAAATTACCCCAAGATTTTTTGCATAGCAATGTTCATTGTTGGATAGGGCCCTAAGTTATTAACAATGACTTTGGTAGAGTCTGTGGGGCCAAATACAATAACTCCTGTTTTTGTGTAATTTCATTGAAGAAAGTTTTTAGCAAGCCAGTATTGTGTGTCTCTAAAACAATCAGTGTGATTTCAGGTATTTCTTGTCATCAACCTTCAGGAGAAGGTATAACTGTGTGTCATCAGCATAGAAATGGTAAGTGATGTTATATTTCTGAACGATGGAGCCCAAGGGAAGCATATATAACGAGAATAAAATAGGGCCTAGGACAGAGCCTTGAGGTACCCCACAGGTGATTGATGCAGAGGAGGAGAAATTCCAGATCTTTACAGAAAATGTCCTGTCTCTCAAATATGATAAATCAATAAATAATCATCAATTAGTGCTGAACACAGCTGCTAGAATCCTAACTAGAACTAAACAATTTGCACACATCACTTCAGTTTTAGCCTCTTTACACTGGCTGCCTGTTAGGGCTAGGGCCAATTTTAAGGTTTTATTGTTAACCTATAAAGCAATACATGGACTTGCTCCTACTTACCTCACTGAAATTATCCCGCCATACATACCTACATGTAACCTAATATCGCAAGATGCAGGCCTTCTAATTGACCTTGAATTTCTAAACAAACAGTCGGAGGCAGGGCTTTCTGTCACAGAGCAAGGTTAGAAATGCAGACTCAGTGCAAACTTTCAAGTGTCTACTAAAGACTCATCTCTTCAGCGTGGTCTATGATTACTGTAAGTGCAGTCTGGTCCAGGGGTGTGAAGGTGACCAGAAAGGCTTGATACTGTCCACCCTTGCTGTATTGCCAGGTGGGGTCTCATCCCCACTCAAATGCCCTCTCTCCAATGCCATTTGGAGGCGGAGGCAATGGCTTCTTGTTGTCTCTCCATTTTGTAATTGGGGGTGAACTCTGCTGGCAATACTCGGCCCTCATTTCAGGGTGGTTGCGGTTGGTTGGTGTCCCTTTGGTTGATGCTTGGCAATGTGGGTGGATTGATTTCCTGCCTGTCCGGGGCCTCCCCCAGATAGGGCCACAGTGTCACTGGACCCCCGTCTCAGCCCCAAGGTTTTACACTGCTATATTATTGTGCCTGGGGACTAGGGTCAGTTCTCTTTGTCCACTGTAAATCCTTGTAAGTCTAAGGAATGCACTCTCTAAATGTTCCTTGTCTCCTGCTCCATTTTACCTTAGGAGGACATGAGGTCTTGGCCCACACCTCCCAAGTACCAGTCTCGAAAGATTCGTTGCTGCCCCTGTCCAAAGTCCTCCTGGTTGTGCAAAGATAAAGACGATACCTGACGATTTCAGCTGCTCCTGCTGAACATCCCCTCCCTCCAAGTTGTCCCTGTCCTTGTCCATCTGGTCATGCTTCTGACCTGGATTAGGTTTTATAGACTCTGAACACAGCCCACATGCATTTATTAATTATTACAACACGTACTCTTAATATGTTCACCCAGCATTGCCAGAAGAGGACTGGTCACCTCTCCAAGCTTGTTTCCTCTTCCTTAATTTCGACCCTTCTTAGGGAGTTTTTCCTAGCCAATGTGCTTCAACACTGTAGTTGCTTGCATCTTGTGGCCTCAGGCTGGGTGTTTTGTAAAAGCACTTTGTGACAACTGCTATTACAAAACCAGAGATGTAAAAAGGGCTTCATAAATACATTTGATTGTTCCAATATTGTTTTTCGGCATTGTCCCTTGTATCCAGAGCTTTCTCCGGATTCTCTGAATCTTCTAATGATATTATGTGCTGTAGATGAGATCCCCCAAACTCTTAGCAATTCACATTGAGAAACGTTATTTTTAAATTGTTGCACAATTTGCCCACACAGTTTTTCACTGAGTGGTGAACCCCTCCCCATCCTCACTTCTGACAGACTCATCCCCTCTGGAATGATTTTTAATACACAATCATGTTACTGACCTGTTGCCTATTGACCTAATAAGTTGTGATTTTTTCACCAGGTTTAAATGTTCGGCATTAAACAACTTTTCCAGTCTTTTGTTGCCTCTGTCCCAACTTTTCTGAAACAAGTTGCTGGCGTTAAATTCAAAGTGGGCATATATTTCTCAAGAAACAATAAAATGTCTCAGTTTCAACATTTGATATGTTGTCATTGTATTCATTTCCATTGAAAACAGGTTTTTATGAATTTGCCCATCATTGCATACTGTTTTTATTTACATTTTACGCAGCGTCAACATTTTTGGAAACAGAGTTGTATTGAAAAGGGAAGGGGCAGAATGGTTATGGTCAGTAACTTTTTTAATTAACTGATGACATGCTAAACCTTTACCTTGCACATGAGCCAGTACGAGGAAAGATGACCAAAGCAGGCCAGTAGAACAGAAGGAAAGAGGATGATTTAGGTGATCAAGACAAAGAGAACCCCTAGACATTGTATGGTAACTGAGCAATGGCAGTATCTGTTGTGACAGGTAGGTGCAAGCTACCTACATGTCTTTTATTTGTCCCACAATGAAATGGAAAATGTCAGTAAAAAATTTCTGGAAATCTACATCTCAATCTTTACCTGGAAGGTCACCAGGTTTGATGTTAGCACAGAGAGTCTTTAAATCCTATGAGAATATGATTCCTGTTTATGTGTTTTTCTGCTTTCAGTAGAGGTCATGATTAATTGTTAGACAAATAAGTACTTCTGCTATTAACTTCATTGTAACCCGAATACACAGTCAAAACAGTGTTCTAATGTCCTGGGTCTGGTGATCTGGGGAGTTTTTTTTTTACTAACATTAATATACATTTTCCAGTCCATTAGAAGTATGTAATGTGTGTAGGCATACATGAGAAAGAAAACAGGAAAACATTGTTGTTCATAGAGAAACTGAGGAAGATGATTGCTAAGATTTTTTTTATTGAAGTCTTATGTACACCACATCTAAAAAAAATTCAATAAGTTAAAACAGCATCAAGCTTAAAATGCAAATGCTTCATTCATCTTTTGGTTACTTCATGCAAAGCTCATACACAGCTGAAAAATACACGCGTTTAAAATTCGTGGCTTAACATAAAACTGTCCTGACATTACCTGGACAGGCTGGGAGAGTCATAGTGGATCTGCTGCTACTAACTTCATTCTGAACCATACAGGTCAGGGCTCCTGTCCCATCAGTCTTCAGGGTGATTACACTGCTGTGGTAGTGAACAGGGGCTAAAGTCCTGGTCAGAATCTGACTGTTTAGGGTCCAGCTGAACTGAAGACTGTCCCCCTCTGAGGAACAGTTGACCATGGTCTCTCCATGAGGCAGGCAGACGTGAGACCACACTGTCTCTGACTCCGGGGCTGACAGACGCAAACAGACAATCCACAGTTACACTGTCACAGTAGCATGATCTAACAAAGAAAATGGTCAACTTTCTCATATAATTCCATGTTTCATGCTAATATTACATTCTATTGACTTCAAATTATCTCCACCTAAATGCATGGGGGAAAAAAATTTTTTCTCTACCTTGTATCTCTAGTTGCATTTTAACTCTGCGCATCAGCTTTCCGCTTAAATTAAATATTTCCAATTGGTAGTCTCCAACGTCGTTATATGTTAGACTATTCAGTCTGAATGTTGTATTACAGAAATCAGAACGATTCAAATAATCCTCTGACAATATAGATCTCCAGCCTTCTCCAGTTTTTATAACACGTTTATCACCTTTCGTCAGTGTTATTTCTTCTTTATCTTGGTTTGCAACAAAGAGGAAAGAAAGATTCTCCCAAAGCCCCAAAACACAGTTGATCTTCCTTCTCCTGAGTGAGATTGCAGAACATCGCACTTCCTGTGGAGTATATTCAATATTATCTTAGTTCTTTTAATACTTTATCAGCTTTTAAGCAATAAAAATATTAATTTGTTCCAATGCTATCACCACCAGAAATGTAACTGTCAGTAGTGTCATCTCTCTTCTTCCTGCACAAGAAAAATATAAAGTTACAGAATGAATATTGGACTATATACATATATATACATCTATATATATATACATCTGATTAAGGTAAATAAACAAATGCAGAGTAAATTCTTAATCACTGTTATATTCTTGAAGCAGCAAAAAGGGGTCCTACCCAAAAATGGATAGGTCTACCAAAGTGGCCAGTGGGTTTATATACTTTAAGTACTCTCCCACACCTGCCATGGAATTGGGAGGGAGGAACATTTTTTTAAATTAAATGGGCACATTCTGTTTCCCTCCTTACATTTATGGTGCACTCAGCTCCACAACTCCACAAAGCCTATATTGTAGAGTGATATTCACACTGTTGCAGGTTAAAACATTAGCTACACTGCTGACTTAAGTTATGTAATAAGTCAGATTTTTTTTTATCAACCTGTACACCACAAGAATATACATTTGTGCTCAAAAGTTTGCATAACTTTGGAGAATTGGTAATCTATGTACTATTTGTAAAGAAAACATGAGAGAGCAGGCAAAACATGTCTTTAATTTCTCATGGGACTCACATTCAACTGTAGGTCATAACAGAATGACACAATCATAAAACATAACATGGCAACAAAGAAAAAAATGAACTGACCCCTGTTCAAAAGTCTACATACCATTTGTTCTTAATACAGTGTATTGCCCCCTTTAGCGTCAATGACAGCGTGCAGTCTTTTGTAATCGTTGTCAATGAGGTCTCGAATTCTTGCAGGTGGTATAGCTGCCCATTCGTCTCCAGGTCATGCAAAGTCTTTGGTCGTCTTGCATGAACCGCACGTTTGAGATCTCCCCAGAGTGGCTCGATGTTAAGGTCAGGAGACTTTGGCCACTCCAGAACCTTCACCTTTTTCTGCTGTAACCACTGGAGGGTCAGTAGTTTATGTATGCGTATATTGTGTCAGAATGGTGATTTATGACCCTAGTGGGCGGGGCTTCCAGATTGATGTGACAGGTGGGCGGGACATCTGGTTTGCTGGGCGGGACTTCCGGTGTGACGTATGGACTTCCTGTATGACGTGTGTTAGGGCGGGATTTCCGGAATGACGTATGCATGTCCGGTGACTTTGTGATTTATGATTGCATTGATGTGTCCATGTTTGATGTTTTACAACGTCTGATAAGCACCCCGGACGAGTGTTATAACAGGTGGGTTATGTTTGATGTTTAACAAATGGGTCTTAGGGTTCCGGAATGCTAAATTCCCAGGCAATAAATAAGTGTTGTGTCAGCGGCAAGATATTTGGTGTTCAAAAAAAGGGTGCCAGGGTCCAGCAATGCTATAACCCCCCGGTATTTTATGTTCGGACAATTGTTGCAACAGATGTCATAGAACCGGTGGGTGTTAACCTTTCATGTTTTATGGGTTGATTGGCGTGGTCTGTGTATTTAAACCACACAGATCCCTGTGATGGTCATTCAGTATTGTCTGAGTAAACTTACCAACACAATACAAAACATGGCGGATTGTGTGGCGATCAATGTTTTGGGTGAAACACCGTTGAAAGCTAACAGCTTAACCGCTGCTCAGCGAGTCGTCAAGAGATTACAAATGGTCAGCAGAGATGCAATCAACATGGCAGCACCGAAGAAACCAATGCAGAGTTTAACCCGAATCCATCATCTGCACCAGGATATGTTGGCACGGGAATGGAAGTTGGACAATGGTCGGATCGGTGGATACATTTTCAACCCAGAGATACCAGAGGTTGCATTTTATGAATTACGCGAAGGCCAAGAGTTTAAGGCTGGTGTGACTGATCAAGTGGTTTTTAACGCCAGTTTATGGAACACCTTTCCAAAAGTGATTTATTTGGGGCCAAAACAGGGCACCCATAATACGGTAGATGTACTGTTTAAAGTTGTCGAGGGAATGAAGCAGTATGACTCTGTTAGATTGGAACTATTTCCGGAAAATGTCAGCGGGTTAGATTGTGACTGCGACTGCGGACTGTTCGACTGACATAAGACCCTGAAGCCCCGCCTTAAGCTAACACCGTCCTCAACACAGCATAAAAAGACATACCGCCTGTGACTATCAAGCAGTCGGAAGAATTTACGAAACATGTCTCAAGATTACAACCAAGCAGATATTGAAGAACCCAAGGCTGAGGACTGGCTGTGTGACGCCGGGGATGACAACGCTGAGGCCTTCTACGGAACCCCTGACCGCGACAGCTCGATTCCCCCAGCATACCCAACAAGAAACTACCATTGGATTGACCGGATTGGTGATCAGCTAGGTCCTCTTAATCTGTCATACCTTTCAAATGCTAACAAGAGTGTCCATTTTGTGATAAAACACCTTGAACCAAAACTTTTAAAGATCATCAAAGCAACAATGGGCATGATTCTTTTAAACGTTGTTGGGGCTATTCTCCACAAAGCATGCATCGGTTGTGAAGTGGACCACCCGAGCCAGAGAAGACATTCTTGTCTCGATCCTCCTGATTATTTTTTTGAGACCCATTATGATGACATCGTGGAGACAGTTTTAACACCGCGACTGAATCATGTGTTGGTCAAGGCTTTGAACGCATCGGGGTTTCACGCAACGCTTACCGTTCACGTGGCCGCTGAGAACTTTCAAGTTGGAGCATGACCTCAAGTTGGAGCCGAACATCACACAGAGACTGAGTGAGAACAGGGATGAATACATGGATAAATTGAATGAGGATGCAGCATGCGACGCAGTGGCGTCTTGGTGCGACGAAAGCAAAGAGTCTGCTGTCTAAGGATGGGTAACTTCAGTTGTCATGTTTACATGTATATAAACAAATCCTATGTGGGTTTGGCGATTAAACAGTTGATGCACAAAGCTATCAAGAGCAGTGTTGATGGTTGTAGACCTTTTAATAACCGAGACCATGCCAGTATAAAACGTTTTAACAATCTGAACAAGCATATGGAAACGGTCAGGAACACACTTGATGATTGGCGGCAATTGTTGTCAAACGGTGTTGAATCAACGGCTCTAAACAACTTCATGTATAAACAACATAGACTTTAAAATTGGGCATCTGTTATGTTTGTTTACGTATGTAACAGATGTTTGTGTGATGAAATTGCTGAGTAATGATGCTGTGGATGTAGAATGTATTTCTAAATTGTTTACAGATTTTATAACCAGCAGAAATCTGAATGCTTGTGTAACTTTTCTGAATTTCTTGGATGATGTGTAATTTCGAAAACTCAAATAAAACGATGTTAAACATGTATTACTTCTCATTATTGCCCGAATGCTCTACGATGTCTGAACAGGTTATGAAAAGTATTTACTACGACCCCGCAAACACTGGTGCTTATGTGGGTAGAGAGGGTTTGAAAAGACCGTACTTGGAGAAAACCGGGGAGATCCTCAAAAATGGTGAGGCAGATGACTGGCTACTCACTCAGGATAAATACACGCTACACCGGCCTGTAGCTATACATTTTAAAAGAAATAGAGTTATTGTTCATGATATAAATTCACAATTTCAGCTGGATTTGGTTGATATGAGTGCTTATAGTGCGGAAAACGATAACATGAAATTTATGTTACCATGCATAGATGTATTAAGCAAATACGCATGGATTCGTGTGCTGAGAAATAAAAGTGCTAGCGAGGTAAAGCGAGCATTTGAAGACATTAAAAGAAGGAAGAACACCACAAAAAGTCCAAACGGACAAGGGGAAGGAGTTTTTTAATTCACATTTTGAAATGTTAATGAAGAAGTACAATATAAAACTTTTTGCTACAGGAAATGATGTCAAAGCGAGTATCGTTGAGAGATTTAATAAAACCATTAAATCACGAATGTGGAGGTATCTCACAGCTGCCAACACTCATCGCTATGTTGAGGTTATTCAAGACTTAGTTCATGGATACAACCATAGCTACCATCGGTCTATTAAGATGAAGCCTGCTGACGTTTGTGAAGAAAATGTTAGACTAGTTCTCAAGAACCTGTATGGTACAACAATAATGAGAAATGCTAAGCAAAGTTACAAGTTCCGGGTTGGGGATACTGTGAGACTCTCAAAGTTGAGAGGAGCATTTACAAAAGGCTATG
>JACXGI010016331.1:5596-16167 GCA_016801175.1 Esox masquinongy | reverse complement strand
TTTGGCGCAAAAACAACACTGCACATCACCCAAAGAACACCATACCCACAGTGAACCATGGTGGTGGCAGCATCATGCTTTGGGGCTGTTTTTCTTCAGCTGGAACCGGGGCCTTAGTCAGGGTGGAGGGAATTATGAACAGTTCCAAATACCAGGCAATTTTGGCACAAAACCTTCAGGCGTCCGTTAGAAAGCTGAAAATGAAGAGGAAGTTCACCTTTCAGCACGACAATGACCCAAAGCACACATCCAAATCCACAAAAGCATGGCTTCACCTGAAGAAGATTAACGTTTTGGAATGGCCCAGCCAGAGCCCAGACCAGAATCCAATTGAATCTGTGGGGTGATCTGAAGAGGGCTGTGCACAGGAGATGTCCTCAAAATCTGACAGATTTGGAACGCTTTTGCAAAGAAGAGTGGGCAAATATTGCCACGTCAAGATGTGCCATGCTAATAGACTCCTACCCAAAAAGACTGAGTGCTGTAATAAAATCAAAAGGTGCTTCAACAAAGTATTAGTTTAAGGGTGTGCACACTTATGCAACCAGGTTATTGTGAGTTTTTTATTTTTTATATAAAACCCTCAAAGATTTCAGTTTGTTTTTCAATTGAATTGTTCACGTTATAGGTCACATTAAAGGTGGAAAAAGTTCTGACATGATTTATCTTTGTCTCATTCATTTACATCACAAGAACCTGGCATTTTAAACAGGGGTGTTTAGACTTTTTATATCCACTGCAGTTGTAGTGTACTATGCCACCATTCATAAGCTTTTGCACTCATATGTATCTATAATTTCAATAACTCTACCAACTTCTGCTAGCTCACACTGTTATAACATATATTACTGCCATACTTACCATATCTGAATGTTCAATAATACAACCCAGATTGCTGCTAGTTTATTGTACTCTTTTTTAAATTGCTGCTGGTGTGCAGTGTCATGTATATTGTTGCTTTATTTTATTATTATTTTCTGTCTAGCTATATTTTGGCTTATATACTCTTTTTCTTAACTCTCACAACGTAGTCGTCGGGTGCCATATATCATATCATTTTGCAGGATGACGCTGCGTTGTTCGGTGCATTTGACAAATAAACCTTGAAACTTTAACTCCATCACCCTTATCAGTATCACCTTCTCCACCACCCCATCACTAGCACCTGCTCATCCACCTCCCTTATCACCTCCTCCTCCACCATCACTATCACTTGCTGTTCCACCCTCGTCAATATCACCTGCTCTTTCTCCACCCTCAAATCAATATTCCCTATCCCCAACCCTAATGCTTACCCTGAGATTAGCCTCAATAATCTAACCTTCATGAGAAAACATTCCCTAAACGCCTGAATCTAAAACTAACCAGATTCAAAAACAATGACAAATTGTGTGGTTTACCAAATATCTAACCCCTAATCGCAAATCCCATTTTTCTCAGTGTTGATCAGTAAAAAATCGCGGGAGAACCGATTTATCAGGTTTATTATCAGGTGTATATATTGACTTGCTAAAGTTATGAAAGAAAATATTTAAAATATGATGACATTTTAAGCTAAAAGTGAGATGACATCCATTGAATTGGTTGGGTAAATAATGCTGCCTCTTCCAGAACTGTCATGGAAAACAAGCTAGCTCGCCTAGACAAATAAGATTAAACTAGTCTGCCCTGCAAGTTTCCTCTATATAATAGATACAATATGATAAAAACAATATGTCTTTTTCTAATGTGATTGAATCAACATAATATCAGGCCCCTGTCAAGGGCCCAAAACAAATATAACTGTAATACTGAGTCTGTTTCTTTGTTGTAGTGTGGGCCAAGCCAGATCACATCAGAGTACTATACTATTTCCTACACACAAGTTGATTTGCTTTTAAGACCAGAAGGTCAGATCAGTGCATAGAGCCACACATGCAACATCTTTGTTAATATTCTTAAGTGGTTAGTGAGTTATTAGCTCAGTTATTGGTTATTTGTCAGTCAGCAATAGGGGAGATGCTGTCGACTTACCTGGTTTATTATTGATCAAGTAGCCTAGGCCTAGATTGTTTGTGATTTAAAGTGACTGTTTCATTTTGACACTTAAAAATGCATTATAAAAATCAGAATTGGGTAGCCTACAAAAAAATTATCTGTGTCCCCAGTGGTAATTAGTCACTCAATAAGTGTCTGCTAAATGACAAAAATCAGAACTTAAAAAATAAACAAATAATACAATTTGTCTTTTCTGTTTAACGAGACAAAAACAATTGCTGATCAGATCAGTTTTAATGCAAAGAACTTTGTCAGATGTTGGGTTTTTATCATCCAAACACTTCTAGTGTCATTATTATAATTATAGGGTTTAAAGCCATGAAGCATAATTTTGTTTTTGCCGAACCTTGTAAGCGGAGCCGGCCAAGAAGAGTGAATGTCTCCTACTGAGTGACTGACTAACCAACCCTTGTTAAATAGCGTAGTGGTTAGAGACGTGGACCTGCAACCAATAGGTCCCGCGTTCGAATCTCATCTAAGCAAATTATGTATTAGGATTTGCTTTGGATAGATAAAAACTTTGCTGGCTACAACCTTCAGTAGCTGTGTTATAATAACCCTAAAATAAAACTGTTCACGGTTATGTTGCGACTATTTCTGGTGGATTTTCAAAGTATGCATCCGTGCATGCTTTTTGGGTCAGGACAGACAAAAACTTCGCAACCTTCAGACAACCTTCAGTAGCTACGTTATTGTAAGCCTAAAATAAAACTGTTTATATTGTGACTATTTCTTGTGGATTTTCGAAGTATGCATCCTTGCACGATTTCTGGGGTAATATAGGCTAGATAAAAACCCCTTGAGCAGTAAAAGAGTAGGGGTTTCCACGATTCTCACTTGATGAAAAGGTCAGTTATCTTCACCTATATTGATAGTTATTGTATCAATTTCATTCACGAATGAGAGAAAAACGAACGTTTTTGTGCAATGAAATAGCTTTGGCTGTGTTAAGTTCAAGTAGTAAGTTTGATACTAGTAAGCCTATTACTGGCTAATAAGCTGTTAAAACAGCCAGTGGCAAAAGCCATACATTTCATAGATGCTATTTGTGGTGGAGGTAAACTTAATAAGAAACGTTAATCAAACGTTAACCTGTACTATTTGATATACTTTAAAAATAAAGACTTTAGAGAACATCCTTGCTCAAGTTGGCTCACTTCTGCTGAAAGCCCACATACGTTTATTTCCTAGTGGGTCATCCAGAGAATTAAGGGAAAGAATTCTGCCATCATGTCTTCCAAATATTTGGTTGGTGACCAAAAATAATATCAGATTTTATCGTAGGTTATATGTAGTAATATCTTTAATCTCAGTTCTAAATTGCCAGCATTTATTTCACTATGAATGCAACTGGAGTTTAAAGACGCCACTTTAATCGCTAGCCAGGGTTATTCACATGCAAATTAATCTCTAACCTCCCTACCCGAAACAAATTAGAGGCCTCCTGGTGACTGGACATCAATGGGCTTTATAATGTACTGTTTCTACAGTAGGCTGGTAGAGCTACTGTGATTGACAGAGGAAAATCCACTTGACAGTGCTTAGGACTGACAGTTAGTTTCTCACATTGTGACATCGGTGCAGCCAAACTGTGACCAATGGGGCTTAGGGTTCCGGGGCATTTGCTGCTATGGTCTCCATGATTGGAGGGTGTGGGGGGGGGGCAGTCAAGGCAGAGAGATGATTAGGGACACCCTACTACAGGACATACTAAAGCAGCTTTTATGATGCGTAGCTGAAACCACTGACACCTCACTGACACGCATTTCCAACTGACCTGGAGGGAGGGGAGTATTGAGGGAGCGTCTCAGTTGACGTAAATTAAATCAGTCCTCAAGTGATGGGTCATGGATCGTAGAGCAGGGTTTAGGAGGTGACCGTCCGCTTTAAATCACTCAGCTTCCCTTTTAAACTGTATGCACATTTGTCAAAACACTGTGACTGCTCCTGTTTAGGGAATGAAGAGAAAGAGGAACCTTGCAGGGTCATAACTTTAATTAGGGGGGTAGGTAAGTGAAGGGGAGCTTAAGGGGGAATTATTTTTTATACATCGCTGGGGTCTAGACACTGGGGTGCCATTGCAGAGGTTTGTGTTGCTATTTTCAACTGCACTGCTATCTTGGCAATGGGCCATGCAGGGAGATTGGATGCTATAGGGCTATCCATCACTGCAGCTCAGTGAATATGCTCTCTCCTGTCTGTCCCTTATCCCGGTGCAGGACAGGAACAAAACTGACATGCCATTTTTTGTGTTGTTTTAATCCTCTGTTGTTTTTTGCTACGTAGGGGTGGTAATAGTATTCTCCAGTACTGTCTCTTTACCACCTCAATTTCTAGTCATTTGAAAAGAATCAGGTACCTTTCCACTGGGAGCTTTTCTTGGCCCTGGGAAAATACATTGAGCTGCTTGTGGTTAAGGGTAGGGTGTGGATTTTTGCATGTTTGTTTAAGCTTCCTAAGATCTTAACAATATTTTAATAATTGATAAAAAGATAAACATATTTAGACCATGTTAAAAACATAACATGTCTATGAAATGCATTTATAAATCAACAGATTTTCCATTCTTTAAATTTGTTTGATACTTTCAAATTCTAGAAGAAACAACATTATATTCCCATATACTGTTTTACATGTAGGATGAAGGCAAGCGGAAAATGGACAATGCAGTGGCCAAAAGCCAGCGTATGTATTAGCAGCGCTGTGTCCTGCCTAAACATAGCTCTTTGCCGTGGTATATTTGCCTTATACCACACCTCCTTGTGCCTTATTGCTTACATATACAGCAGGTTTGTATGTGCAAAAGTGAAAACACCTTTTTAGAAATGTGTGCAAATATGTTGAAAGTACAAAACTGAAATATCTCATGTACATAAGTATTCAGACCATTTCTTCAGGAATTTGCAGAAGCGCCTTTGGCAGCGATCACAGCGGCTCACAGTCCTCTTGTTTATGCATCTACCGGCTTTGTACACCTAGATTTGAGCAGTTTCTCCCATTCTTCCTTGTAGATCCTTTCCAAGCTCTGTCAGACTGGATGGGAAGCATCAGTGAACTGCACTCTTTAGGTCTCCCCACAGATGTCCAATTGGGTTTGGGGTTTTGGCTGGGCCACTCAAGGACATTCACAGGGCTGTTCAAAAGCCACTCCAGTGTCATAGGTTCCAGGTTGTTGTCATGCTAAAAGGAATCTTCGTCCCAGTCTGAGTGTCAGGTCGTGGCTAGGGTGCCTCTAGCCGTCTCTATGCACCTGATTGTCAGGGCCTGACAGCAGAGGTGCTACTAGACATTTCTGCACGTCACTTTTTGTTGTCCCCAGTTAGAGGCAGCTGCCCCGTGTTGAGTTGAGTTTGTCCACACCATGGTGTGGATCATTGTTTATTCCTGTTGTGCAGTGCAGTCTCAGTTCCAACCTCGCCGGTGCTTTGTAAAGAAATAAAGGGACGACTAAATTCTACAGGTCTGCGTATTTTGTCCTGCCTACTCCGCACCGTGACACTGAGGTTCTGTGCGACGTGGATTGGGTTTTCTTCAAGGACTTCTCTGTATTTTGCTCTGTTCATAGTTCCCTCAAGCCTGACCAGTCAAGTCTCTGCCTCAGAAGCCTCCCTATATCATGATGCTCCACCCATGCTTCACCATACAGCCATTAGCCAAGTGATGAGCGATATCTTGCATTCACCAGATGTGGCACTTGGTATTTCATATGACTTTTACTCATGTGTGGAATTTGTCCAGCCACTCCACAATAAAGGCCTGACTGATGAAGTGTTGCAACAGAGATGGTCTTCTGGGAGATTCTCCCATCTCTGAAACATTGTTAAAGGCAAAGGGTCTAATTACTTATGTACCTGAGATATTTATTGAAGTTTTTTTCATTTTCATAAATTGACACACAAATACAGAATATAAAGTTTCATATTTTTATATTTGCAATGTAAAAAATCATGCTAATTGTACAAGCTTAAAACATATGTTATGTCATTTGAGTACTTGGGAACTTTTTCTGGTACATTTTTTTTCACAAAACAAATGATTTTCACGCAAAACTTTTGTGGGCCTGTTTTCAAGATGACCCTGAGTTTTTCAGGTACAAAATTCAGTTATGTGGTTCACAAGGTGCAATATGAGTGCCATTTAGTGAAAGGAACTTACTCTAAAACCTAATTTATTCAGTATTAACCCTATTCCCAACCTTAATCCTGGTCAAAATGTATTTTGACTGACAGCTTAGATACTCCACCACATGCCTTGATTAAAACTTCAGTGACTTTTTGCTAAGATATACCACATGGTGTAATTACAATGTATGATTGGCAGAGTGGTTTTATAAGTTTAAGTATATATTATAAAGTATAGACACTAAAGGAATAAATGCTGGGTGTTGAAGTCAGTATAAAGGTGGAGGAGCAGGAAAGCATTATGTTGTTTAAACATACAAAACAGACACATCACATTGACACAGAACAAGCTACAAGACACAATCCAACATAAACACAACATTAAAACAACACAGGGCAGCACAACATAGAACACAACTCAACACAACATAGACGGAGCACCACACACCACACAGCACAACATACAACAGAACATACAGTAGACACAAAACAGACAAAACATAGACACATGACAACCTACCAGACACAACATAAACACAACACAAAATAAACACACACTACAAGATAAAATACACATAACACAAGCAAAATAGACAAAAACACACAAAATGCAGACAACTCAAAACACAATACAGTAACTGACACTGAAAAAAACATTACCATGACACAAGTCACTGCCTTGACAGAACTCAAGACACAGCGTAGTCAACACACACACTCACATCAAAGGATAAAGGACAGCTTGGAACTGTGTATGTACACAAACACCTAAACTAGGTAAAGCACCACACATACAGGCAGAAGATAGAAAACCCACATTCATTAAGTCATCTCATCTTTCTCTCTCCCTCACCCTTTCAGAAACGCACAGTACACGCACAGTGCACGCGCACACGCACACAGAAACAGAAGCATATTTTCTATATGAGAATCCACAGGAAAAATAATTGTTTCGGGAAAGCTTTTTAAGGAAGCCTTTTGATTTTCTATACGCAGGTCAGTAATGTCTGTACTGATACAGGAACATGTATGGGGAACAACTTTGTGTTCTATGCACAGTTCAGTAATGTCTGTATAGATACAGGAAGATGTAATAATAATTCCTTACAACTATCATGTCATATTTTGCCTGTGGACTCTTGGCATGTAATATGCTGCATGAGAGAACTTTTTCTGATAAACCACAGAAGGATATAGATATACACACTCACGTTAGATGTGTATGCAAAAACAAAAGCAGAAACACAAAAGAAAACTAAAGACGGAATTTAAATACGTCAAGCAATTACAACAGGAAGAAAGAAAAAGCTCCAGCCTTACTTTACGACACCTGACTAAACCAGCTCACACCACAACAGCAACACTGGACTCTCAACACAACCAGATAGAGCTACAGTTACTAGATGCAACAGACAAAAAAAGGCAAAGAGGAAGAGAAAACAACAACAGCAGCAAGAGCAACAACAGTGAAAAAACTTTCAAAAGACAGATACAAGATGGTCATATATAGATATATAAATATATATAAGTAGTAAAAAAGCCAGATATACGTGTGGCGGATATTTACTGCTTCATCAAAGTGCCATACTCCTTGGCCATCCGGCAGCTCAGAGCTCAAACTATCGTCCTGATCGATTAGCCAGCGATGCACCGCGTGGGCCTAAAAAGACACACGACATGAAGACAGAGCCCAGTTAATCTCAACAGTCACAGAGAAACAGGAAGGGGAAGGGAATGACAGACAGAGAGTAGGAGTGTAAAACAGAGAGAGAAGGAGGGGAAGAGAGACAGAATTACAGACAGGATCATTAGAGAGGGGTAACAGAAAGGGAGAGAAGAGCATCATAATCAGATAGGTAGAAAACATGATGGAAGAGGAGGTGGTGGAAGGGAAGGAAGAGGGGGAGGGAGACAGAGGCAGGAGAGGAAGCATCCCACCCCATCCCAGCCCCTCACGTTCACACACATGGGGATGTCAGCGTGTATACGGTATGTATGGGCATGGCATGACCAAGGGGTAGGACTACGGTAGTCATTCACATAGTGGTTAGTACCAGCCTAGGGGATCAGGAGTGGTTGCTAGAGATAGATGGGCTTGTGAAGGGCTTCTACTAGCCAGGGCTGATGTTAACAGGTCCTCTATAGTAATGGCTTATAATGGACGGCCTCGGCTGTGTAATTCACATGTCTACTATTCGGCATTGATGCCAAACTGACAGTAGAAGAATAACAGAATTGCAGTGAACTACAGTTGAATGCCAATAATGGCCTTGGTGAAATGATGTGTACTTACCATGACTTCACACAGGGAAAGGTACAGTTAAAATACACACTGTAATAAAGGTGAATACATGACACTTAAAAACATGTTTTTGACAGTGCACTGCAGTTACAGTGCCTCAAAGAAACACATGACATACATGTAAATGCACAGCAACAAAATCCAACTGTATTATTACACTAAGATGTTTACTCAAGTTACACACAAGTTATAACATGTTTAAACAAGTTATAACATTGTCATTGTATCACAATATAAAGAAACATGTGTATTTTGTAAAATACAGGGAGCAGCATTTGTTACATGTACTATGAATATTACGTAGTTTTGTTAAGCAAAGAACATTGTTATTTTGCAATGGTCAAATATATTGAGAACAGTGCAGCATGTGTGAGAAATATTTTAAGCTTTTCTTGCATTTAAAATACAACTCAAAAGTCTGGACACAGTTGAAGTGAATGGGTAAGTGTGTCCAAACCTTTGACCGGTACTGTATATAACAAAAAGAACTTGCTCCCCAAACTCCAACAGCTTGAGTTCAGTATATGAGGGAGGAATCAGCCCTGTTACAGCCAGGCCCTGCCCACTCCATCTGTTACCCTCAACTCTTGTTGTGTCAGCACCGAAAATAACATAGTCTCCAATTGGTGATGCTCTGAGGACTTCAGAGCACAACACCTGACAACGAGGTCTGCAGTTCTCTCACAGTGGGCTAAAATTACACAATCCCGTAATTAATTGGACTGTCATATGAGACACAATCATTATGGGAGCACAGCAGCCTGCTGAAGCCATTTACTAAAGCAATCTCATTTCTGCTATGTACTGCCTTGCTATTCCAAAAACGTAATATAATAAAATTTTTCTAGCAGAACAGTTTAAAAAAAGCAGCTGATTGAATTGATAATTTAACACAATGTGAACACCATAAATTACTGAATACCGAATTTCATATATTACTGAATAATAATGACAATCTAAAAAGGAAATGGAGCAACATTTACATTTAATATTATTTTCTAAAACCGTGAGGCTTTATAATGAGACTGTATAAGTCAAATAGCTGTATAAAAGCTACGTGACTTGATTTTGAGAGAGCAGAGCGGTGAGGTTTTCTGTGGCGTGGCATGGCTCAGCAGCATCACAGGACACAAACGCGACAGCTAAAAAACAACAACCAGTGCAATAGCACTACAACAACACCAAGAAACACAGATAGAGACACACAGACAAAGAGAGACACAGGCAGAGAGACACGGACAGACAGACAGAAAGACAGACATACAGACAGACAGACAGAGAGAGACACACAGACAAAGAGAGACTCAGACAGAGAGACACGGACAGACAGACAGACAGAAAGATAGAAAAACAGACAGACAGAGAGAGACACACAGACAGAGAGGGACACAGACAGACAGACACACAGACAGACAGACACACAGAAAGACAGACAGACAGACAGAGAAAGACACAGACAGACAGAGACACCCAGACCAACAGACAGTAACACAGAGACAGAAACACAGAGACAGAAAAAGAAACAGAGACACCTTAAGAGTTCAGTGCATCACAGGCCAAAACTACTTCAAGCAACAGTAGAACAGAAAATATTACTCAATCTGTAGTGCATGTGTGCTTGTTTCTGTCTGTCTGTCTGTCTGTCTGTCTGTCTGTCTGTCTGTTGGTGCGTGTTGTTGAGTGTCAGAGTGTGTCAGCTGGTAATTGGATTATGTAGCAAAAGCGAGTGAAAGAGGGAGAGAGAGGAACGAAAAGAGGAGGAGGAAGAGAAGGAGGCAGGATGGGAGGGAAGGAGAGACGGGGAAAGATAATGATAAAGGTAACAAGTACCATAACTGACTATGGGAACACCAGAGGAATGAGGAGGGATTCAGAGGAGACCCAGGAAATTAAAATGAGAACATTTATACCAGTAGCTCTATGACTAGTCGCCAGGTTCTGCCTCCATCTTGGGAAAATAAATTAACTGTAAAATGACTAATAGATGAGTAGATTAATGACAAAATGCTCAATAAACAATATATTACCTACCAAATGACCAAATGACTAATAGACAATATATTTACTACCAAATGACTAATAGACAATATGTTACCTGCCAAATGAATAGA
>JACXGI010016330.1:6157-16168 GCA_016801175.1 Esox masquinongy | reverse complement strand
GTGTCTATAAAGACACTGTATTATGGAAGGAGGAGTACTAGTGTGTCTATAAAGACACTTTATTATGGAAGGAGGAGTACTAGTGTGTCTATAAAGACACTTTATTATGGAAGGAGGAGTACTAGTGTGTCTATAAAGACACTGTATTGTGGAAGGAGGTGTATTAGTGTGTCTATAAAGACACTGTATTATGGAAGGAGGAGAACTAGTGTGTCTATAAAGACACTGTATTATGGAAGGAGGAGTACTAGTGTGTCTATAAAGACACTTTATTATGGAAGGAGGAGTACTAGTGTGTCTATAAAGACACTTTATTATGGAAGGAGGAGTACTAGTGTGTCTGTAAAGACACTATTATGGAAGGAAGAGTACTAGTGTGTCTATAAAGACAGTGTATTATGGAAGGAGGAGTACTAGTGTGTCTGTAAAGACACTATTATGGAAGGAAGAGTACTAGTGTGTCTATAAAGACAGTGTATTATGGAAGGAGGAGTACTAGTGTGTCTGTAAAGACACTATTATGGAAGGAGGAGTACTAGTGTGTCTGTAAAGACACTGTATTATGGAAGGAGGAGTACTAGTGTGTCTATAAATATTGTATTACGGAAGGAGGAGTACTAGTGTGTCAATAAAGACACTGTATTATGGAAGGAGGAGTACTAGTGTGTCTATAAATATTGTATTATGGAAGGAGGAGTACTAATGTGTCTATAAATATTGTATTATGGAAGGAGTACTAGTGTGTCTATAAATATTGTATTATGGAAGGAGGAGTACTAGTGTGTCTATAAATATTGCATTATGGAAGGAGGAGTACTAGAGTGTTTCGATTTAGTACATATTGGCTTGAGAGGTTCTAATCCATTTCTCTGACAGCAGGGCTCCTTTCAACCAGTTTTGAAAGTGGTCTTGGTGTTGCTGGCTAATGTATTTAGCTGGGTTGGGATGGAAATGAGAGATTTTTTATATATGAAAAAACAATTTTGGTTAGCCACTGGCTGTCTTGATTTCCATCCCAGGTGAATGGCTTGGTTCAGGTCTAACCACTGAGGCATGTTAAGGTGTGAGCCCAGTAGTGAGATGATTTGAAAGTTGTTCTCCCATCCTCTCCAACATGGTCATATTAGTGACACTCCTCCGCTGTGTTTCTCCCAGGACCTGTTTGTGACGGCTGCCTTTGCCTTCCTGTGGCTGGTGTCTTCCTCTGCCTGGGGGAAGGGCCTGACCGATGTGAAGTGGGCTACAAATCCAGATCACTTGATTGAGAAATGCACGCCCGTTTGCTCACCTGGAGAGTTCCCCTCCATGGGCAAACTCAATGCCTCAGTGGTGAGAAATCCAATTAGGAATTCAGCATATTCACTATATTTTTTTTATATGCAATTGTATTTTATTTGGATTCCCCCTGGTGCGTTAGGTAGCCATGCACTCATAAGTGTTGGACCTGTAACTAAAAGGTGGCTGGATCAAATCCCTGCAATGACATGGTGATGAATCTGTTCCTTTGCCATAGGTTTGCCATCAATAATGGCTGATCCCCTTTCTATGACCCCACCTTCTAATGGTGTCACAGTAGGATATGCAAAAAACAAATTTCAAATTAATGTATATGACATCATTTAGGAGAAATTGAAGTATCCATCTCTTAATTATTATTATTATTAATTACATGAATTTATTATTAGTTGCTGCAAAAGTAGCGACTACTCTTCATATAAACACGGCATAATGGAGAACATTCATTGACAATAACGTCTTAAAGACATAGCTACGTTTACTAAACTATGTGCCTTTTAAACGAGACATGTTTTCATTACTCATTTACCCTGATTTGACGAGAGGATGGATCACAGCACTCTGTCCAAGCATGGTCGTCAGGGTTACAGATGGTTATAGGGTTGCGTGTTATGTTGTTTCCGTAAATGCTTACTGTTGTGTGACTGGTGTCTTTTGCACACTTCCTCGTCTGTCCAGATTTTTGGGTTTCTGAACCTCATCCTGTGGGCAGGTAACTGTTGGTTCATCTTTAAGGAGACCCCATTCCACCGGGACCCCAACCCACCACCCACCATCGAAGAAGGCGGAGTCCCCAGGTCTTAACTGGTTCAAAGAAACTCCGCCTCCACAACGCAAGCTGATTGCCGAGGTGCTTGGAACCAACACTGTTTCTTATGTAACCCTATTAGGAAGAAAGTAAAATGTCATGCAAAATTACGCTTTTTAATCACCCATCCATACAAGCCACTTTTCATCGACCGGCATTCAGCTCAAGCTTCAGGGAAAGTAGACCTATAGTTACGGAACACTCCTTCACCACAGTGACCCCTGGTTTTTGTTTTACTACTCTGCATGGAGTTGGTCAGTTAATCCAAACTACTGGCAAGCTGCAATCGAGGCTACCATCTTTTACATGCGTAAACTCTGAAAACTAAATGATTACAATTTTTTGGGGGGAATATTTCATGGACTCACTATTCAAAACAAAGTGCCTTAACTGTACTAAGTGTATTAAGTTACTATGAAGGTGGCTTAAATTGAACCCTTTGATTGCAGACTGTGTATCTGAAATGAATGTCTAATTTGTTTGCGACCTCTAGAACCGGTGCTCTCGTTTGCATAAATTGGCCTTCCCTAAAATATACGCAAAAGAGGGCTCACAGATGTTACTGTAAAGGAGATGACCTCTTCTGTGTGATTTATATGGAAAAAGTTCAGTAAAGCTACCTAAGTCCCTCTCTGGCAGTCTGTCCCCTCCTTCCTCTTATGTTTGATGAATGAGATGAATTTAAGGTAACTTTGAAAACTGTCAATGTAGGTTTGCTGGAAATTTAGTCAGCCAAAATCAGAGAAAGTCTTATGTGGCAATTTCCTGCTGTCATATCAGTAACGCCCCAATATTCCACTAATATTACTACTACTGTGTATTTTGAAACGGACTTCATAAACAAGGACGTTGCATTCATGTGTCATCTTCTGAAAGCATGCTGCTTTAGTGCACTAGACACGACTGAGCCGTCTTGGCTGGCTACTTGTTGACACAATTGCTCCTGATGTTCAATATGCTCTTTGAAACGTGATGGCTTTTTGTCATCGTTTTGTTATTCATATGAACAGTGCCTTGGTAAGTTGCACCAAAAATTGTAGAAACTGAGTAAGAGTGTGCCTTCTATGGAAAGACACCTCAGCTAATTTTAACCTTGTTCAAGTTGAAGGCACATTTGTAGTCTGCTGTGCTTGCTTATTAAAACAGTCAGCACTTCTGTTCCAGCACAAAGCTGGCTGGTGTGTTTTTACTGACTTCCTGTGGTATTTTTTTGTGAAAATTACTGAAAAGGATGCCAAAACATTTCAAATGACGGTTTTGTGAAGATGAGTCGAACAACTAAAACACTAAGTTCACTCTTTTACTCTCTTTATCATCATGTTTGTTTCAATGGGAAATTGCAACTTTCAAATTAAAGCTGCAAGCGTCATTTAATAGTTTTATTTTTATTTTTTTTTGCTGTTGATTTGTCAAACCACTGGACAAGAGACTTTATCACAGAGTAACGTGGAATATGTAGATGCCAAGGTTAAACCCTAATGTGTTTCTTGAATCTTCCCCCCACTCACTGACCCTGGGTCCTAGGTCGAATTTAGTCAGGTCCTAGGTCGAATTCATCATGTGGCGTTGATGTCGTTCCCGCTTTATGGGAGGTGAATGAAATGCGCGTATTGAGGTTTGTTGCTTTGTGCTAATAGTGTTGCAATTAATGTGACGTCCTGTGCCTTATGACAGTGTTCTGTTTGGAGGGGACACGGTGTGCCTGCCACAGTGTGTTGTACTGCCTTGGCCTCTGTAGTGATTTACACACAGTGTGTTGTACTGCCTTGGCCTCTGTAGTGATTTACACACAGTGTGTTGTACTGCCTTGGCCTCTGTAGTGATTTACACACAGTGTGTTGTACTGCCTTGGCCTCTGTAGTGATTTACACACAGTGTGTTGTACTGCCTTGGCCTCTGTAGTGATTTACAAATGAAAGGCTCAAGACACCATCAGCCACCAGAGGGACACTGTTCTAAGTAAATTTGTCATTTTATTTTAGTTGAAATAATCTTGCTTTTTAGGCCACAAATCGCAGACCTGTGGGTCTGTTATTATCTGATAGAATGTCTGACTGGTGACTGTATTTCTTTAGTATTTTGTGCCTTGTTTGTATTAAAAAAAAACATGATTATAATGTTGGTACTGTGTATTGACCAAACATTAAAGGATGCCAGAACTGAACAAACACTGTATTGTTTCTGTTCACTGTAGACAAGGATTTGGTGCTGGAGTTGGTCGGACATAATTTACAAAATGATAAACCATGTGCTGGAACACAAATTCAACATATTTGGTGCCATGACACATTCAATTTCCTTTTTGGAATCTATCCAAAATAGAATTTTCTTTCAGAAAAATATTTTGCTGGTACCCACTCTTAAATGTCTGACTAGTAGTGGTTGAGCATCTCAACAGTGTGGTATGGCCACACTAACATCTCTGTAACTGCATGTACATGACACAACCACAATAAAGGAAACATGTTTTCGGGCTGCTGTGAAAGTGCAAAAATTGCAGTCAACAGATATTTTGAACAAAAAAATTGCAGAAAAACTCTGACACACTGCAAAGGTACTGCCATAAAAATCTTTGGGGAGGGAATACAGTATTTTCAATATACTGCATTTTTTATTTTTTTTTAAGGGAAGCGTAGGATATCAGACTTTACAGTTGGCCTAAATAGGAGTGGCTATAGGAACTTAACGGTGTTATAAATTGTCATTGCAGACCATTTCTATATCTGCAGGAACAACAGAATTATTTCATAGTATCTCTTATCTGCTTTTGTAGTTATTGGCAATATGGAATAGGCAGATTTGGGGTGGGGCTGTTAGTTGCTGAAGGACAAGGGGAAAAGGCTGGTGGAGAGGATTGGTTGAAAGATTAAGCCTAGTAAACCAATTGGATGTTTGACATTGCAGACAACTTCAAAGTTGAGTTGAAAGACTGATCTGCAAATTGTGCATTATTGACTCAATAACAATATATTAGGCACATCTGAGCTAATCACATTTCTCAAATTTTACCAGCATTGGTCATTGGCTTTTAAAGTGTGTTGCATTATGGGTATAGACATTGTCTGAGGTAGACTGCATGACGTTCACAATAATTATGAATTACACGTAGATGCTGTTATGTGGTTGTGTGCTGTATCGATGCTGACATGCCGTCAATAAGTAAGAATCTTTGTGTACTACATCTAATCACATCTGTCACAATTCCAAAAGTTGCAGGATCACAATAATGAGGACGCTAACAACTGCAATGTTGCTGTAGGTGAAAATGTACCCAACATCACTTATCAACCTCTTCCTCACATTCAGCTACTTTTGACCAGATGCACCCATTATTTCAGTTAGAGATTATAAGAGAACAGGGACAACCCACTCAAAAGCATGTGGCTGATATTGTGCATGGCTATCTGTACTGAACAACCAGTTTCCAAAAAATCGTTTTAATTCACTGAGTTAATAAGACTTCATACTCCTGTTTAGTGGGTGACTTGAAGCAATGAGTGTAACAAAGGGCAGTGGACATGTTTACAGTGTTCCCCAACACAACGCTGTTTTTTTTAAAGGTGCTCTCCTGTCACATGATCACCCCATTGAACGCACCAAGGGATTTGTGCCCTCATCAGAACCACTGCCCTTCAAACCCAGAATGGGATAGGGCTTCAAAAATATATTAGACATCTACCCCAAAACGAACAGTTAAATAAATATTTTGTTCATTGCAGAAGTCCCAGATTGCATCTTTAATCAATGGTGACCCCAGTGTCTAACTACAGATGGTGACCTTTCTAAACATCTCTGGCCCAGCTGTTCATCCAAATAGCAGAGCCACTGTGAATACTATCAAACTGTCCCTCTACCTCCACTGCCTGTCCCACGTAAGTCTTGAACTAGTGCTCCTTTGCATTGCAACACGTTGCAAGACCAATGTGGCACAGTCCGACTGGAGAATGGCTGAGTATGATGCAGTACAGTGCTGTCTTGCCGTGACAGAAGTGTCTGGGAACGAGATAAACTGCTCCATAATAGTAACACAGGGCTACAGTTCAAATGTTAGGCTTTAGATGGCACTGTTGTACTTGTAACTTTTTGCAATGTCTTTGTGTCCACAGTTGGCGTTGGCCAGTAGGCAGTACTGTTTGATGCATGCGTTTGACTATAGAATGTCATATTCATGCCCAAGCCCTCATCTCTTGTGTGTACAAATGAAGAAAACATTGGTTAGATGTAAACAATAACTCAATTCCTATCACAGAGTTAGGTGGTATTTTATACCTGTCCACACTTCAGTGCTCAACTGCCTGGAAGACAGGTTGACATGGGATTATGCAGCAGTAGCAGTAGTGTGTGACAGGCTTAGGTTAGGGGTCAGTAGTAATTCTAGTACAACATTTCCTGGGACGCCATGCTTTAAACCAGCCAGATTTGCAGCTGTGAGACGTTTGGTTTTGACAGAAATGTAGTTTACAGTTCAAAATTAACAGTCTCATCCATAGAACTATATGACCTCATTGTTTTCAGAATTATCTGCTAATGAGGATAAATGTGTTTTAGGGAGTGTATGACTAGTTCAAAACAGTACTGGCCTCCAGGGTTTAACCATGTAATAGGATTATCTGCAGGCAGTGGTAGTTACTCTCACGTGTGTGGTCAAGTCTCATTTCTATTCCTGGTCCCTTGCCTTGACACCCATACTTTGGTGTTCACTAATCTAAATGGACCGGATTCTTGTAAATTCTTGTAGTGAGGTCCCCGCTCAGTAACCATCCAATGGGCCAAGTCGAGCTTCTGTCATATGTTTTTTTCTTTCCAGTGCTTTGGGATCTGTGAAGGTGGAGCTATGAGAAGATGGAGGAACTGGGATGGTGTCTGACTGTTTTCATCCAGCTGGGCCAGTGCCTGGCTATGCAGCAGGATACAACCTTGCCACAGCGCATCTGAACAGTCTGAACTGATCTCTGTTGCTGTCAAATCTGGCTTTTAATTATACTTGGTGCACCCCCAAGTGAATGAAATCCTTAGGCCAATTAATGTGGTGGAATTAATCGAATGATTGGCTATGAGTCAGAGAGAAAACAAAACGTTGTGTTGCGAGTGCATCTCAGGACCCAGTCTGGGATGGCCACCTGACCTTGCTATTTTGTTTGTTCCAGTCTCATGTCTAAGACTATAGCACAGCAAGGTGAAATAGAAAGGTTTGTCATCATGCCCACACCACCCATGAACATTCAGCAAAGATGAACAGACAGACAGGTGACCTTTCCTGTTCTGCTCTTTGCCATTTCCCTCTTTGGTCCTTCACTGCATTTTTTCCGAATCTACAGCTGAGTGCGAGCGTTTCATGTACGCGCACGCAGGTACTTCCCATCCCTCTCGTGAATGCGGAGTATGACGTAAGTCCCTTGCCGCGCAGTGATGATGGCGGTGCGTGAACGCGCAGTTAAAGTAATGGCTGCTCTGGAACGGCGGGTGCCTAGTATCGATGATTTCGTGGGCCAAAGCTGGAGCGCCTGGGCCGAGAAAGCGGGTGTGACGGCGGCGGAAGGTAAGGGAGGACTTTGGCATCGGTATCATCACATATCTAACCGATTGGCCATTCTGTTTAGGTTTATTTTCGTGGAAACGGGCGGCTGCCTTAACCATGTTACCCAAACAAAGACCCTGCTGGGTCCTAGCGCTGGCTAGATAACATGTTGCTCTCTCCCAGGTCCTAGCGCATACGGCGTCTTCCCAAAAAATAAGTGATAATCGTGTATATTTGATTCTAGTTATATATTTTATGTACACACAAACACAACATGACCATCATTTGACAGTATCTTCTCATTACGGCGTTACACGCCCAAATAGAACTGTGGCCCTACAGGGGATGGCGGATTGCATTAGTTTTAGGGATGGTTGGGCGAGCAACTTCTTGCCATAGAAAGCTAGCAAGCTAGCTAGTCATATTAGCAATGAAGCTAAGCTAATAATGCTACCAGAATATACAGACACCGGCGACGAAGGAGGAGTCTGATGACACCATGTAAATGCTATTCTAGTTTTTGATTTCAGACCAAATTTAAAGTTTTTCTCGATCTGTGGAATGGAGATGTGAATCCTCTGAAATAACTTGTTGGAAGCACTGTGGTCTGTGTATTCGAGTCACAATTTTGAGTTTCTAGAACGAGAGACGTGTCTACAGCACCAAGAGAATGCGCGCATTCATTGTCTGGCACCTTTCCAAGTGATTCTCTTCCTAACTTTCTTAGCTATGAACAAACTGCAACACTTGTCTCTCTCTCAACGAACCCGATTCTGTCAGTGGGCACACGTATTATGATCAAAGATCATGCTTGCAACCTTGATCAAGCATAGCATCTGACATAGGCTGGATGCCAAGTTCACCATAGAAAATGAAGTCACCTATCCAGCTAGATTTCTTCAAAATGAACATTCATACTAAAAGGGAATTTCCAACTATACAGCCTGTGGGAAACCTCAACTTACTGCATTACTCCGGTCTGTTGTGCAGATTGCCAGTCTTCAGACCAGAGGTTCAGGTTCTGACCCTGTCTTCCTCTATAGTCAACAGATTTATCTTAACAGTGGCTTTCCCTCCCCATATCCTCTTCCCTCACGCTATCTTCCGAGATTGGTTTTACATGACCTGCCGTTAAGATTGTCGAGGACCAAGGGAAGATTCAATTGACCAGTCGCCTCTTAACTGTTGATATGCACCGAGTGCATGTTGGACTGTCATTGTTTGCCCATTCCCTGACCAAGGCAACCAGATCACAAAGTCTCTACTTTCAGGCACCGAAGGAGATGACTGCAGCAAGAATGGGAAGAAAGCTGCTGAGGCCATGTCTCTCAGGAAGGAAGGTACATCTTCACAGGAATGCTTAGAAATGCACATGCTTCACTCTGTTTTTGATTTGCCTCAAAGCTCACTAATCCAGGTTTTTCAGCCTGTCAATATGCAAACACGCCATTGCTTGAGGTGTTCCTGATACCTGCTAGGGCTCCGTACCCAGACAGACTCTGCTGTTAGTGTGTGTATTTGGGTCTTTCTGCGTTTCTGAGTTTCTCTGACAGAAGAAGACTTTGTGATTTGTCTATGCCTACTTCATTGGTGTGATTCCTCACCTGTTTCCCTCCTTTCGGTCTCCCCCTCCAGACATGTCCATCTTCGGCCACTACCCAGGCCAAGATGACTTCTACCTGGTGGTGTGTAGCCACTGTGGCCAGGTGGTCAAGCCCCAGGCCTTTGAGAAGCATTGTGAGAGGAGACATGGTCCCCTGGGCAAGCTGTACTCACGCCTCCGTTCCCCACCTCCAGCCTCCCAGCAGCGCCCCCGTCATAGTCACTCCCCATCCGGCACCCATCCAACCTCCACCTCATCCTGGGAAGGGAGGGGGCAAGGGACCGGGGTACCACGAGCAGCCCCCCTGTCCCCATCCACACCCCCCCAGTTTAGACACAAGCCCCTCAAGGAAGGAGTACGGTAAGAGAGAAGGGATACATGGAGGTTGTTGTGGGTGGGGATTGGATGACAGGGTGAAGTCTTGTCCCCTGATTCATTTTCTTAAAAGGCCTGTGAGATTTACTCTGAACACTCATTAATTGCATGTATTAAATCTGATAACTGTCTTTCTCTTGTTTCCGTCAGCCACTCCCCCCTGGATAAGAGCCCCCATGCCAGTCAATCTGAGTCAGCTGTGTTCAAGCAGCCCCCACCCCTGGAGCCTCCCCTAAGCTCCCCGTGCCCCTCGCTCAGAGACCCACCTTGGCCGCATGGAGGCAACCCGCCCGGCCGGCCTTCCCCCACCCCGCCCGGCCGGCCTTCCCCCACCCCGCCCGGCCGGCCTTCCCCCACCCCGCCCGGCCGGCCGCCCCCCCCACAGCCCATCCGGCCTTCCTCCACACCGCC
>JACXGI010016329.1:0-16070 GCA_016801175.1 Esox masquinongy | reverse complement strand
AAAGTTCCACAAACCTAATTTCACCCAAAATAAACTAAATTATTTGGTACTGTTTTGATGTCAAAGCATATCAATCACACAGATGAGTAGTGCTTGGAAGCTTTCTATAACTGTTAAAAGTTAGTGCAAATATTCCAACAGTGAGATGTGTGGGATTAATCTGCAAAAAGGTTTGTTTTTGGAAGACATGTCAACCTTTGGATGTTTTCGTCATAGATCTGAATTGTTTGATGCTACCACCAGCCCTCCAAATCAAAAGTGAGGTTAATTAGATACTGTAGACAGACAGGTATGAAACAGACAGTTGAGTGCAACAAGCAAAACTTGGAATTAATGTTGGGTTACTATTTGTGGGTTACTATAAGTGATCCAGTCATCTAGAAAATGATCTAAGATATTGGATACTATTATTGTTGCTATAATTCATTACTTGAACACCCTCTCCTCCCTCCACATGGCATGTAGCTAAATGTCTAAGGGGAAGAGTAGCGGCCGTAGAACAGAATGCTCTGGGTGGGGTTGTGGCGGATGAAGAACAGGAAGGGGTGGTCAGCAATGAATGTAGCCCAATTTAGTATTAGACATTGAAATTCCACCTTAATTCCAGTCGCAGCTGATGCCTCTGTGCCCTCTTCATTGACCTCCACAAAGGCCTTGTGCACCACCTTTGACAGAACCAGGTCATTGTTGGACGACATGCCTGAGAAGTCACTCTTGGTTTTATCGAAGGCGTCTATCATGCCCATGCTGACCAGCGTCTCCCCAAGTTCCAGGTTCTCCTCCAGTTTGAACTTGGGCAGGCCCACCTCAACCTGCTCCACTTTCATCTTGTCAGGCTTGGTCCACTCCACAAAGTTTTTGAAGGTCAGCTGCTTCTCCAGCTAAGTTGAAGAAAACATGGCACAAATATTCAGTCTAATCTGGACAGCTGAACAATAAGGGATTCAGTGTAATGGGGTTTGAACTCTGTTAACCCAAACCGTGATGTATCAGGCTTCAGACTCATTAACGGACATTTCAGTCTGATTTCAAAGCAAGCTAATCTTATAATCATTCCTTTACAAACATCCCCATGAAAAGCCAGTACAGATGTTACCTGAATGCCATGCAGTTACCTGTGCACAGTAGACAACATCCATCCTGTTTATAAGTGGGATTGAAAGGGAGTCCTACCTTCTCCAGTCCAGTGGTGTCATCCTCAATGTCATTAGGAAGTATGATGAGCATGCTCAGTTGTTTCCCTTTGTAGCGCAACTCCAGAATCTGACAGTTGACCTCTGGGATGAAAGTCAGGGGGAAATAGTCCTTCTGGCGCATCATTTTCACTGGCTTACTCTCATTCTGCACCCAAAAAAGTAAATGATGGTCATATAACTAGTTGTCAACAGTTGCCTTTTGAGAAATGTGTGACTACATGGGATATTTACTGTTGTGACAGAATGTTACTCTTAATAGTCTCAGAAGTCATTGATGCGGTCAAAACTCAGTGTCTGCTATTCTATGTTCATCTGTGAGTTTTCCCAAAATTTAACAAAGCATAATAAACTATTCAGCAAACCAATACAATATGTACTCAAATTTTATTACAAGCTTGCACCGGAGTATGGAATCAGTGTATGACAAAGATTTACAAAAACACAAGATCTTTAACAGTATGGAACACAAAATGTTATTTCCCCTCCCTAAATATCTTACACAATCTCTAGGGCAGCGGCTGATAAAGCCTGACATATTTTGAAGAGTCGGTTCAGCTTTTCTGCGGTTGGAGGTTATGACTCCCCCACCCCTATCTGTCTATTTGCAAACTTAAGAGCAAACTTTCGTTGAACTTTTCCAAGGGTCATTAGTATACGCCTTCACATATCCTTTTCATACAGTTTTCAATACAAAAATTGTTCTATATAGTTTTCCATTAGAACAAATTTTATCCACTTCAATACCCATCTATCTAAATATGATATTCATTTACCCTGGTGAAGGAAAGACCATGAAATACCTCAAAATGAAAACAATGTAAAAAATGTACAGTATGTATTGCTCAACCTTCTTCTCAAGGCAGTTGTAGTGTAATTAGTTCAGTTTAACAGTGCAGTCCATCCTCAGCACATCACCAGTTGTAAGTGCATTAAAAGTGTTAATATTGTAATATCAATTATGAGTGCTTCAGCGTACGTCAGCTCTTATCTTTCAGAGAGTTTGTCTAAAGAGTCACAATGACCGTTTACTAGTAAAGTACCTAAACATTCATTGCATTAACAAGACACATCCACAAATAAACAGTAGACAGATCATGTCAGGAACACATTCTGTCTTTTATGTTTGTTGAGAGACAGTACCTTGTTCAGTTTGAACATGGCATCTGTAGTGCTGGTCTGAAAGAATATCCTTTCCCAGTTGCTCTTGAAGTAGATGGTGTTTACCAAGACCAGACTGGTCATTTCATCAACAATCCCCTTTGGCAACAGATCCTTGATTTTCTCTACAATACAGTGACCACAGATAAAAGGGAATTGACAGTGAATTTGGAAACAAGATATAACAACAAACAAACAGATCATGGAAAGCTAATGGATTTAACATCTATACAAAACACATCAATGTTACCAAGGTATATCAAGGTAGTCAGTTTTCCATTTTTATACAAAAAGTAAGAATATTAAAAATGAAATTTATCAGTGAAAAATATCAGGAAAACATCCAGTAACTGTTTATATATGTAGTTAATGCTCATAAAATAACTAGTCAGTCACCTGCAGTCTGCTTCTCCACCCAGGTGTTGATGTTCTGTCTAGCAGTCTCTGCATTGGACTTGAAGTCTACAGCCTCCAACTCTGCATTGTAGTGCTTCTTGGTGTCGTGGAGGAAAGTCTGTCATATTAACCATAGACACTGCTGTCAAAAGGTAATATCTTTCCTTTTCAACCCCTACGTACCTAAAGTGTCTATTGTAGTTAATGTACAGCATAGCATGTTAGCAAGCATAATTTTGCTAACACCATACTTCATAATTACAATTTTACTGTGTTTGAAAGTGTACACCATTTTCTTATGGATTTAAGTTCATTAGGGTCAATTCAAGTTCCTGTTGAGCAAAATGACATCTCAGATGCTCAATTACTCCACCCACTGTGTAAAGAAAATGGGCCTTATCCTAATACACTAATTAATTATCAGAATTATGTTGAGAAAAACAACTTACTCATATTCGATTTATGGTGTAAATGAGAGGGCTTTACCTTAAAAAACTGGTAAGACTGTTCTCCGTACAGGCGATTGGCTGTTATCAGCTTGTACAGAGATTCTTCCTTGTTCAGTTCACTCATGAGCTTGCTGAAGCCTTCATGGACTTTTATGTTATCTTTATGGAAGTGCAGGACCTACAGACAAAACCAGATGACATTTACACTAAAAGTAACCTTCCTTTGGAATTCATGACATGCTAACCATAGATATAAAGCATATAAAGCAGTTCCATTATCTATGATGCTAACCTATCCAAAACACAAATCCTATGTTTTCAGGAAAGATGTCAAAAATAATATTCATCCAAACAGCATTTTGACATTCGGCGCTATTAGAAGTTGCTCCAAGTTTTAATATGCAGTGGACTTATACTGTAAAGCTACACTACTTATATTACACTATAGTACACAATTACTAGTAGGTACTGTACCTGCTCAACAGTGTTTATCGATAGAGATGCATGATAATGTAATTCATTAAATATACAAAAGAGTATATAATACAAGAATAACAACAGTAACAATAACAATGGTAGCTAGCATATCAGCACTATTTAATGAGGTACAGTATAGATATATTTTAACACAGAGTGTATGTGTCTGTCAGACCAGGTCAAGTTTTCAGCAGGCTAATGGCTTGCAGAGCGAGCAAACTCTTAGTAACACACTATGCTTCAAATTAAAATGATCTAGCAGAGGATTAAATGCTAGCGTATAATTAAATTGGTGTTTTTTCTTATCTTGCATTTTCTCTCAAAAACAACTTGATTGTAGTAATACAACAAATAGAAAGCATTTGCAAAAAATCGTTTCATAAGGTGCGAATAGCAACAGATGTTTTAAGCTATTTTACTCTTAAAGTGGACATATGGCCATATGTAAGATTTTTTATGTTCTACTAACATACATACAAGCACAAATGACCAGAATCTGCAGTTATTGTTTCAATTTTTTTTTTTCTTTTAGAATTGTTTGTAGAGTGCCTGAGATATTGCCCATTTAAACTTATTTGCCGGTCCGTTTATCTGTTTACATTGATGTGTAGTCTCCTCATACATGCTTTAGAGCAGGGGTACTTAACTTTAGAAACAGGATTCTACACAGTGTCCCTTTAAGTCTGACAGGTGCTATTCTGAGCTACTTTGATGAAAAATGAATAAAGAAAACACAAAAAAATTATTTGCTAAAATACCACTAGTGTGCGTTAACATGTTGGAATTCACCCAGAATTGAAGTAAGGATGAATAAGGAAAGGTAAGACATTGATGACAATCTTATAACAGACAGATTTAAAAATAGATGAAGTATAGCCTGAAGTATACAGACATCATTCCTGTAATTCAATAAATTGAGGTTGACTCAGGAAGCATTTGTTGAAAGTTTCGATGACACCGATGGCATGATCGATCAAATCGGCAATGTGGGGAATGCTCATCATGCTCGACAGTACACCAACTACACAAACCCAAGTAGCCAGCCAGTTTGTTGGTGTAATGGTGAACATTTTGTTTATGTACAACTAAACAATGCATTTGAGAATAAAGATTTTTCACTACAATACGCTATTTACAGCATGTTCACTATGTTTTATGTTCACAGTTAAAAGGTCAACATACTGCGAAGTATTGTTGGATATGAAAGATAATCCTGTTTGACTATGTTGTTTCAATCAGACCCTAAGAATTTGTCACACTCACCTCTGACATCTGAGTCGCTGTGTTTCCCCTGGCCCCCAGAAGCACCATAGCCAGAGCAGAGGAGATGCTGAGGGGGGAGTAGAAGACATTGCCTGTTTTGGTTTTCTCTGTGATCTTCTTGAACAGATCCAGGGAGAAGCTGGTGTTGGCCAAAGACACTGACGCCATTTTCAATGGTAGGAGATGCAGGCAGGCAGAGCTTCGGAAGAAAGTTTAAGAAGTTGAATTTGCAAATGGTTCTATCATAACGAACGGATTCTACAACTTGAGTGTAAGAACCACTGAGCTAGTATATGCTTGCCACTCACTTTTGTTGCCAGCGGTTTAGACATTAATAGCTTTGTGTTGTGTTATTTTGAGGGGACAGCAAATTTACACTGTTATACAAGCTGTACACTCACTACTTTACATTGTAGCAAAGTGTCATTTCTTCAGTGTTGTCACATGAAAAGATATACTCAAATATTTACGAAAATGTGAGGGGTGTACTCACTTTTGTGAGATACTGTATATATGATCTATAATGTAACATGTAGGGTATTGTGATGTCCAGGTACTGTAGCAAAGCAAATAACAACCAATGTTTTGTTAAATCTCTAAAAAATTTAAAAGAACTAGCTTATTGAATCTTCACCTGAAAGCAGTCACCTGTTGGCATGGATAAGTCAATGAAGTTGGAAATCCCACCGGTTTGGCTACATTAAATGATTGACACTTGCATTTTTGCAGCTATGGGAGTGACTAGCAAGAATACAGCATCTCCCAAAAACAATATCTAGCCCCTAAGTGTGATTTGAGGGGGACTAGATATATGGCTACTACCATCTTACAGGCATTGTTCTTGGATTGGCAAACAAAGTTAGAGAGAGAGAAACAGAGCTGGTTACTAAATAATCACTGAGCAAACAGCATCCCTTCTACAACCAGTAGGCTCAATAGTTAAAATCCTCCTGGATGATTTCAATCATGACAACTTTCACATGATCCTTTACACCCTTTTCAGACTGTGAGCCTCGCCGTATACCCTCACAGGCCCATTATCTTTCCACCTAAAGATTAACCAAATGCATACTTTTTGCATTCTTGATATCAAGAAATTGAAACCGCTTCCCATAGAATTTCAATTGAGAATTCCAATTCTGAAATAAAAAAAATTCACATTCTTGATATCAACATTTTGATAAGTTGATATCAAGAGTGCAAAAAGTTGATATCAAGAATTGGAATTTGAACTAGTTAAAAAATTTGAATAAATGTTAAAACTATGAAGGTAAAACAGCTAAATAGGTTTTTTTTGTTGTAAAAATGGTTGCACAATTGTAAAAAAAAAAATATTTGCAAACTTGGAATTACTTTTGTAGTTGGAAAAACGTTTTGCACACTTGTAAAACATTTGCAGACTTGGAATTACTTTTGTAATTGTAAAAACGTTTTGCAAACTTAATTGTATAATTATAATTATTGTATAATTAAGTTTGCATAATTGTAACTAACTTGATATTTGGAATCATGCAACTCACTAATAACACTTGCCAATGTAAAATACGGACGCTCAGAGTTTTGTCACCAATATTTCGCTAGAACTGTGACAAAATGATTTTTATTTGTAAATCAAAGTCTGCGGTAGTACGTTTCACAGCGTTTGCAAGCGGAGATACCGATGAGGACTCTGATTGGCAGGCCATAGCCTTTTCTGACCAATGAACTGAATGCATCGTGAACGCAACACGTTTTCACATTGTAACCAAAAAAAAACATGACTAATCACAGTCGGATTCTCGTAGCCTACCTCAGTTTTAATAGATGATTTTTCCACTTAGCTAAATCAATGCACAAAGTATTATTGGAGTCTACTAGTTAAATTACTCAAATGTCAATCTAGCAACTAGCAAGGAACTTACATGGCTAAGTACCGTTTGCCTTTGAAATGGATATGTATTTACCACGGGAATAATAGACTTTCACTTTGCATGATTCATACTTTGTATTAGACTAGTTGGGCGTATACATTCCAGTTTAATATGGTTCACAACATAAAATGCATTTTTATTTATAATTTAATGTGTTTGCATTTGTTCAACACATTTGTTTAATCTGCTAGGGCCGTCACCACTGTTTGTAAAAAGGTTAAGACTTAATTTGATCCCTCTTTGATACTTAATAGGAATTTCTGCTCCAGAGAACAGGGTACAGTTTCAGTAGGTAACTTGCCATGTCAATTCCTAGCTAATTACTATTTTTCCGTTGTAGTAATTTAGCCCATTATTATTCCTATAACGTTTATATTTTCACTCAAAACAGTTTTTCGTACTTTTCAAATGCATTGTCACGTTGAACGAACTGATAAAAGGTTTGTTATAGTATCAACAACTGAGGTACGAGCGGGTAGAAGAAGCCGACCATACCGAGACCTGTTTTTCCTCTTCTGCAAAGCATCACTATCGAGTTAAAACACTGGAATTCCAGAATCTACTCAGATTGGTTAGAAGGTGAAAACGTGACACCCTCATTTCATTGGTCAGAAAACTATGCCGTGCCAATCAGAATCCTCATATGGGTATCTCTGCTTGCAAACGCTGTGAAACGTACTAACGCAGACTCTGATTTACAAAAAATAATTTTGTCACATTTCTTGCGACATTTTAGTGACAAAACTCTGAGCGTCAGTATTTTACATTGGCAAGTGTTATTATTATTATCTGAAAAAGTGTGCAACCTAATTTACAACTATAAAATCTTATGTCGCTGTTTTACCTTCATACCCTTTGGGCAAAACATACTTAACCGATCATACGTTAAAACCAGCGAAATACAGCAGCAAGTGTGTCCGTAGGACTGTTGCCAGATGGGAAGGTCTCCGAAAAAATCCTATAAGGTATATCTGCAGACCGCAAGTCTGGGCGCTACTTAATATGGGTATTCCTGAATATTAATTTACGCCCACTGATGTTCGCCATTGGTCAGTTGAAATGGGGTTCCTGAATATTAAGTTACGTGCACTGATGTTTGCCATTGGTCGGTTTGGGGACATCCTGGTTTGACACACGGTTCGACGCTAGATGTCATGTATGGGTATGACGTCATTACGTTGAGTATACTAATGGAGGAAGAGTTAACTAAAATTACATCTTTATCTCGGAGTCCATGTGATTTCATTCAATCAATTCATTCATCTTTTGTCAAGATATAACACTAGGTTCAAGCGGTTCAAACATTGATATAGAAAACTAAAGTGTATTTGCGTTGACTACATGTTGAAAAAGTGCTCTAGTCTGAATATGCTTGTACCAATTATATAAAATTAAATGGTATTTTCCAATACCATTTAATTTTATTTTGTTTCAGGATTAAAATTGTTTGATAACATACAACTGAAATATATTAATTTGAAGACTGAAGTGCCTCTAAAAATGGTTTTAAATATTTTGGTTACAGTCAAGAATGAGACACCGGTAGTTGAAAAAGCTGCTGAGTGCAGTTATAATACAGACACATGCATAAATGCACATGCACAGTCATACACACTATGCCTGCCATGGTCAGTTTTTCTTTGAATAGCCATTGCTTGGTTACATGTGATACAGTAGAGGGCCATCATTAGGAGGTTGATGGTTGAGAATGCTGCTTATTGCAGTTACAATATAGTTGATCTGACATGTTACAAAGTGAAATAGGCCTCCCTTTTGTTCAAGTTTTTACAGGATTACCATTTATGCATTTTCCATAGATTCAACATATTACACAAATGTGAACATGCTGTGTAAGGTACATTGTGCGGTGGACCTGTGAGCAACAACTGTTGTGAAGGTCCTTTGCCGAGACCTGTGGGTTCTTCTGTGTAGATCTGACCAGTTTTCATACAAATCATTGTAATGGTTTCTCCTTCCTTTGACTTGCACTGTTCAGTTTTACATCAATGTTCTAGAAAGTTGAAACTGGTAACTGGAAGTGTTGAATTTTCTATGTCCTGTTTCAGAAAGGTGGCAAGTTTCGCTTTGTACCATGTAGAGATCAGGTCAACATCTGTTTACAGAAATATTTTTTTTTTCCGGGGGTGCCTAGAACAAGCACATTTTTAATTCTAGAGTAATGACGTGGTTATGGACTTAAAACATTGTTTGAGAGGAATATAAGTGTTTCATGTCTTGGAATTGATTATCTGAGGTCTAATTTAACCCTAATTTAACCCTAAAAGTTGATTCAATAGCATAAATTACAAGTAGAATAGGTCCAAAAGAGCAAAACAGACATTACTCAAAGTTAATTAATGTAGCCCAAAATCTTAAAGTTAATGGGTATAATAATAGGTATTCTCATCAACAAAAACAATTAACAGAGAAGCTCAAAATTATCACTAAGTCCTCTTTCGTCTATTTCATCCAAGAATGTTTCAGTGTCTTCAAAATGATTAAACAAAAACATGAATGGGGAGACAGCTTCTTGTTGTTCCTCAAGAGATGATGCCTCTCTGGGCATCTGCACAGCACCCTGTATTTCCTCATCATTCAGGGGTGAGGACTTGTACCAGGTCTCAGAAGGGGCTCGTGTTGGCATTTACCCAGGTAACAGCATCCTCCCAGGTCAACAACGCATCATGGCAACTGAAATGAAAGATCACAACAATCACATAGAAGTAGAGGTGTACAAAGTATAAAGTAGAAGTACTCAACTGGGTTTGTCTGTGTTCACCACTTTAGGGAAGTATCTAATTAAGATCTAGGTAACCAGGTAAAGGGAGTTCAAAACTAACCAGTGATCAATAAAGTAAAAAGGAAGAGTGTAAATTATCAATTAAGGTCACAGGTCAGTTATGAACTCTGTTTAGGTAATTTAGCTCATCCTTAGCCACTTAGCAACTGGTGAACACAGCCAAACACTTCTACTTTTAACACCATAGAAGTGTATCAAGCCAAGTACAAGGTTATCCGGGAAGAACACCTGCTTCCTTCTGCCCTGACGATGTTCATCAACTCTGAAAATTGTTTTTTCCAGCAGGACAATGCTCCATGCCATACAGCCAGGTCAATCAAGGTGTGGATGGAGTACCACCAGATCAAGACCCTGTCATGGCCAGCCCTGTCTCCAGACCTGAACCCCATTGAAAACCTCTGGAATTTGATCAAGAGGAAGATGGATGGTCACAAGCCATCAAACAAAGCCGCGCTACTTGAATTTTTGTGCCAGGAGTGTCATAAAGTCACCCAACAGCAATGTGACAGACTGGTGGAGAGCATGCCAAGACGCATGAAAGCTGTGATTAAAAATCAGGGTTATTCCACCAAATATTGATTTCTGAACTCTTCCTAAGTTAAAACATTAGTATTTTGTTGTTGAGTAATGAATATGAATTTGTTTTCTTTGCATTATTTGAGGTCTGAAAACAATGCATCTTTTTTTGGTTATTTTGACCAGTTGTTGTTTTCTACAAATAAATCCTCTAAATGACAAAATATTTTTATTTGGTATTTGGGAGTAATGTTGTCAGTACTGTAGTTCATAGAATAAAACAAAAATGTTCATTTTACTCAAACACATACCGATGATTAGTAAAACCACAGAAACTGATAATTTTGCAGTGGTCTCAATTTTTTCCAGAGCTGTATATTGCTTTATAAAAAAAAAACTAGACATTGTGTCGTGGAACATGACATCTGTCCTATGCAAATTGCCTTATATAAAAAAAAATCCCCCATGAATTGACACTCTATATGGATTCTTTATACCCTAGTGAGTAATTCTAGAATTCCATGTTCCACGGCACAACGTCAATTTTCTTTTAATAGGCCAAACTGAGGTATAGAGTCTTGCACTGGAGCCAATGAAGTGTGTGGCCAAGAAAGTACTGCTGGCTATACCCTGTATTTTCCCCCATGAATTGATGCTCTATATAGATTCTTTATACCCTAGTGAGTAATTCTCGAATGCCATGTTCCACAGCACAACATCTAGTTTTTTTATAAGGCAATTTGCATAGGCCAAATTGAGGTATAGAGTCTTGCACATTTCATGCTTTAATATTGTGGTTGTGATTATTGTGATTATTTTATTTTAAACCTATATAATTCTTCGATTATTTGCCCTTTGCATTCATTAGAAAACATGTTGAAAATGTCCCATCTTTACACTGCGTGCACAATTATTAAGCAAATCGTATTCCTCCAGATTTATTTTATTGTTGAACAAACACAATGCTCTCAGTCAATCCAAAATATCATTGAACCTCAAACCTGAATGTTTAACAAAGGAAAAATGAGTGTGCAATAATTCTGCATACATAAGTGTGCAGAATTATTAGGCAAAAATTAGTGTGCAGAATTATTAGGCAATTAAGTTACAAAAATTATTTCTCCAACTCACTTATTTATTCAAATTTTTTAGAGTAAGTACAACAAATAAGTAACACAAAATGAAAATTAAATGACATTTCTGGCCTTTCAAAAATATTCAGTGACCGATATAGCCACCCTTCTTTTCAATAACTGCCATGAGCCTTCCATCCATGTAATCTTTCAGTTTCTTGATCTGTTCACGATCAACTTTCGCTGAAGCAGCAACCACAGCCTCCCAAATGCTGTACAAAAAGGTGATTTGTCGTCCCTGACTGTAAATCTCACATTTGAGAAGGGTCCACAAGTTCTCAATAGGATTTAAGTGAGGTAAGGAAGGGGGCCAGGTCATTATTCGGGCATCTTTGAGGCCCTTGCTTGCTAGCCACGCAATGGAGTACTTGGATGCATTTGATGGAGCATTGTGCTGCATAAAGAACATGGCCTTCTTGATTGCTGAGGTCTTCTTCCTGTACCACTGCTTGAAGAAAATATCTTCCAGAAACTGGCAGTAGGTATGGGAGTTGAGTTGGACCTTTTATGGACCTTTTCAACCCGAAAAGGTCCAATTACCTCATCCTTAATGATAGCAGCCCATACCTGTACACCTCCTCCACCTTGCTGGTGCCTGACTCGAAGTGATGCCCTGAGTCCATTAGTGATGGCCACAGGCCCATCCATCTGGTTCATCAAGAGTCATTTTCATTTCATCTGTCCATAAAACTTTTGAAAAATCTGTCTTCAGGTATTTCTTTGCCCAATCTTTACGCTTCAACGTGTGAATCCTATTCAGTGGTGGTCTTCTTTCAGCCTTCTTGACCTTGGCCATGTCTCTGAGCACTTGACACCTTTTACTTCTGGACACTCCAGGTAGGTTGCAGTTCTGGAACATGGTGGCACTGGAGGATAATGGGTTCCTGGTAGCTTCACGTTTAATTCTTCTTTTGCGGTAAATTTGCATCTTTTGTTCTCCATACATTTTTTGCACACCAGTTGACTATTTGCAACAAAACGTTTGAGTGTCCGGTGGTCACGCCTCAATAGTTTAGCTATTTCAAGAGAGTTGGATCCGTCTGAAAGGCATTTTACAATTTATGACTTTTCAGTGTCAGTTAAATCTCTTTTTTGGCCCATTTTACCTGAGGTCATGAAGCTGCCTAATAATTATGCACACCTTGATATTATTCACTGTTGCCACACCCTTCCTCATTGCACAAATACATATCACCTGAAAATGATTCAATCCAATGAACATTCAAGTTTATATGGTTTGGAGTTGGAAATTTTGCATAGAAATAATAATACGATCAGAATACTCACTTGCCTAATAATAAAAAAAATTCAACGTTGCAGATGACTTCCAGTAGAATCACAAATTTTGTTCAATAGAGCTCGCGAGATAGATGAAAATGACTGGTGACAAGACGATTAGGTTTAGGGTGTATATTAGGGTATGTTCAGTCCCTAAATACATTATATATGCAATATACCAGTGTTCTTCACAATTTTTCAAACGTGGGCCACTTTGGTTGATAAGACATCACTTGGAGGGCCGCCACAAGACAAATTATTGCAAACCTTAATGCAATAAAGTCTGGATGCGTTTAAATCCAATAAAATGTCTACTAGTCCTAGACAGGCAGAGAATGAATAAAAACACAAGGGTAAAAACCTAAAAAAAAAAAAAGATCAAATACGTAACATATTAAAATGTAAAAAATAAATATATTGCTTGTATATTATGGTTTCTATCAGGGTGGACATTGTAATGTGCATTAGCTACTCAAGTGGACATGGACAACAGGGCAGATTTAACACTACAGTGGTCATCTTCATATAATATCTGTAGCCAGATATTATATGAAGTATCACAGAGGGGCGTCCGGTAGAGCATGGGGAAGTGGGGTTTGGGGTACCACATTTGCCTAATTTTGAGCCAGGAAAACCCCTGCACACAGTAAATGCTGCACATGAAAGAGCATCCAGTATCTAGTTGGTTAACTGCAGTCCGCTCCTCCACCAAAGTCTTGATTTTCTGTCTAGCTTTCTCCTTATTGGATTTGAATCATGTAGTATGACTATAGCATCAATAGTGTCCTGAAATGCTATTGTGTTCATTAGCATTTTTGGCTGACAGTGTATACTATTATTTTATTAATAAAGTGAATTATATTTAACACTATATATATAGGGTTATATATAAATGTAATTATATTTAAGGGTCAATGCAGAATCATACTGACAAAATACCTTTATGAAGCTCACCAAAACTCACTGATTACCTTCAGAAATGACAGTTATATTAACAGTAGTGCTCTGTCAAAAAGACAGGAGAAATGCGTGAGAATAGTACTTAGGCAATTAATGTAATTGTATAAGCATGTGTCCCATGTTGGACATTCTCCATCAGTTCTGTTCAAAGAATGATTGTGCGCTTTGTTGAGAACACAGAAAAGCATTAAATCCAATTCTACCACCAACCGTCCAAATAAAAAGTGAAGCTGATTAGTCAGACAAGAGACATTTTTGTGAATTTGGAATCAATGTTTTCATTTTTATGGGGTGGTGACGAGGGGCAGAGCTTAGCTTTCACTCCCTAGGTTGTGAGGCAAAGCGAGAAGGCCCTGACTGCAGTGTGCAGTTCCGGGCCGGGCTCAATGTGGGTGGAGTCAAACGCATTTAACCCGACCCCTTCTCGTCTCCTTAAAGGTCACTCAAGAGGTTCACGAAGGTATCAACATCAACGAAAGCTAATCTTAATTGAACCTATCCTGCATAAACCGTGTTTCCACCGCAGGAACTAAACCCAGGAACTAGAACTTTTCGAGGAACACTATTTTTTTATTGCAAAATATAAATTCTTACAAAGGCCTTGTAATTTCCACAACATATACAACTTAGGCCTGAGCTAATACAATAAAGATACATAACGTAAGTAATAACAAAATAATAAAACAAACAACATTTAAATGAACAATAATAACAAAATACAAACAAATAATTTAATCAATGTTACCTTCTTTCCTTTAAGGAGTCCATTCAAAATTCAAAAGTTTGATAAATGGTTGTCTAAATTCAGAGCTTTCCTATATTTTAACAATTTCAGTGACTGCAAGTAAAGTGATGTTTTATTCAAAAATATCCTAAAAATCAGGGGGACTTTTAACGATTTACATTTGTGTAAAAAATATTTTGCCAGTATTATTAAATTGTTAAATAAAATTCCAAGGTTCTGTCCAATAATAAGCCAAATCTGAAACTTCCATAATCCAGAGTTGGCATAATTAAACTATTTTCCACAACCCAGAGTTGGCATAATTAAACAATTTTCCACAATCCAAGTTTGGAAATCCTTCCAAAATAAGACAGATTTGTCACAAGAGAACATCAAATGTTCAGTTTTTTCCACCTCCATTTTACAAAAAGCGCAGTAATTCGAATCAATATTAAATCTTATTCGCAGATATTCACTAGAAGGATAAATATCATGTGTTTTGAAATATTTTGTTTTAGGAGATATTGGAAAACTAATATATGTTCTCCTGATTCTATTTGCATCACTTTCAGTGTATTCCTGCATAAAATATATTCTTTTAAGAGGTGAGGGAAAGCATTCCTTATTGAGGGAAGATCTTAATAATGTATTATTACATTTCTTGTCTAAAAAGGGACAACCCTCAATGGTCAGCATGTTCAGTCTCGGAACTACCAGTGAATATGCTAAGGCCCCCATAATCGTACAAATAAGGGCTGGTGGAATCACATTAATCACTCTATTGAATTCACTACAAGCGCATATTAAATTACATTTGAGTTTGAACTCATCATACCCTAACATATCACCATTGGCATCCATTAGATATTGAACAGACCATATCCCTCCTCCCTGCCATTATCTGTAAAAAAAGGATTTCTTCTTTGTGAATACACATCTATTATTCCAGATTGGCGTATTATGGGGAGAGAAATTATGCTTGTAAATTAGTTTCCATTAACGGAGTACTTGTTGGCGAAAAACTGATAACTTGACTGGCAGTTTACAAACATCAAAGTCACATTTCAATAATAATGTATACCTCCAAAATCCAAGAAGAGTTTTGAAGGTAGGTTGAACCAGAAAGTCTCATATTGGCTAATGAAATTTTGTGACCATTTCAACTTAAGGGTACCATTCGGTCAAAGTCAATAGCATTTAGTCCACCCTCTTCCACAGATATAACAATATAATTCTTTCTAATGTAATGATGTTTATTTCTCCAAATGAAATTAAAATTTGTCTGATTAATCATTTTGATCATCTTATCAGAGATTGCCAAAGAGTATGCAGGATAAATAAGTCTTGAAATTCCTTCCATTTTGGATAGTAATATCCTACAGCCGTATCATTTTTCACAAGAAACCATTATTTACCTCTGTCCCAGCCTGGAATTAGCATTATTCACGTTGTTCAAATTCATGAATTGCCACTGTGTGTCCCGAGCCACAAAAGCTGCTTTGCAAGTGGATAAAACTCCAAAATACTGAAAAAAGGGTGCATCTATATGTGTGTAATTGCTTTTAGTTACTTTGGTAAATATATTTTTGGTGATATCTGTTATTTCAATGTTTATTTTGTAATGGTAAACCATGTTACCACCTTAACCATTTGAATGTTTTTAACCAGGTATGGCTGGGACTTCCTCCAGGAGACGTATCTTTACCACCTGACATGGAGGGACATACGTCACAACTTCTCGCCCTACTTCTACATGCTGTACCTGACAGCAGAAAGCCCCTGGAGCCTGTACCTAGGCCTCGCTGCCTTC
>JACXGI010016327.1:0-16074 GCA_016801175.1 Esox masquinongy | reverse complement strand
CTTCACACCATCCAAATGAAATGTCTATTTCATTTGGACGATGCATAAGTGTACACAATGCAAATACAATATGTATTTATTTAAGTATTTATATGTTTGTGCATATATTTATTTATATATTTAATTATTTATATATTTATTTATATATTTCATATTATGGCACATTTAGTCCTCCCTAGACATGGAACAGCTTGTAAATGACATCCTCATGTTTCAGGTTGTGCACCGGGTTCAGGCCCCCTTTCAAAGGTATTTATTTATCATAGTGGAATATTCCAGAACTCATTTGGGTAATCCCATGAAAGCCATCAGACATGACAAAAAAAAGATGGTTTCAGATGGCGTCATTCTAGAAGGATAGATAGATTGATTGATAGATATAAAGTAATATTGGTTCAATTCATCTTGGGATTAATAGGTCTTTGTTACATTGAAGTTTTAGCAAATGGCTTGATGGGTAAAGATGATTTATGAAGGTAGCAGTATAAACTCCCTTGGCGAAACAGGTCACAAGAAACTTTTTATATATCCTCATCCTTGAAAATGCATATTAAATCACAGCAAAAAGGTATGGAATTAGTATTGGCCAAATAAAAACTTGTACATTTAAATAAAAGAAGGCCTTAGCTGATAAAAAAAATATTTGTGACATCATATTGCCTGTGAATAGCAACATCTATTTATACCCCCATATTTATTGATCCTTAAATCTGCAAGCCACTAAGAACAACTGAGCTACACTGTCTCGTGTAGACCAATAGGAAAAACAAATGTATACCCTTATGTAAAAATTGTAAGGCGCTCTGGATAAAAGCATCTGTTAAATGTAAAGTTATGTAAATGAAAGAATGCACTAAGTAGAGTGCACTCCTCTGCTAAATCCTTATAATCTCCCCAGTTACTTGTTACTGGGTAGATGGGAGAATAGGATTGTCCTAAAGTGGGCTGCTAGAATCAAGGTTAGGCTACTTCCTCTTAGGAGCATGAAGTTGCATAGAAATCCCTTACTTTTTCAGATGTGTCAATCACAGATAGACAGACAGAAGGAAAGTAATTTTAAACAAAAACAAATTCTTATTTACCCAATTCCGAAAAAGTTGGGGCAATATGGAAAATGCAAATGTACCCTGTACTATATACACATTATTTGATGTTTTACTTTGTGAATTTATTTTTGAAAGCATACACTCATTTCAAATCTGATGAATGCAACACTCCAAAAAATTCGGGACTGTCAACTGTTTACCACTGTGTAACATCACCTTTTCTTTTAATAACACTTATTAAGCTTTTGGGCACTGAAGACACCAGATGGTTAAGTTTAGCAAGCAGAATTTTACTCCATTCATTCGTTATGCATTTTATCAGCTGAGCAACTGTACGAGGCCTTCGTTACCTTATTTTGCACTTCATAATGTGCCACACATTCTCTATGGGAGACAGGTCAGGACTGTAGGCAGGCCATGCTAGCACCCGCACTCTGCTTACACAACCATGTAATCTAGGCAGAATGTGGTTAGGCGTTGGCCTGCTGGGAAATGCAGGGACGGCCCTGGGAAAGACTATGTCTGGATGGCAGCATGTGTTGCTCCAAAATGTGTGCCCTTACAGATGTGCCAGTTGCCCATGCCATGTGCACTGATACACCCCATACTATGACAGACGCTGGCTTTTGGACCTGATGCTGATAACAGCTTGGATGGTCCTTTTCCTCTTTGGCCCGGAGAACACAACGACTGTTTTGTCCAAAAACTATTTGAAATGTTGACTCGTCAGACCATAAAACACGATTCCTCTCTGCTACTGTCCATCTCAGATGAGACTGAGCTCAGAGAAGTCGTCGACGCTTCAGGACAGTGTTGATGTATATCTGCTTTGCATAGTAAAGCCTTAACTTGCATTTGTGGATGCAGCAGCGAATGGTGTTGACTGACAAAGGTTTACCAAAGTATTCCCGAGCCCATGTCAGGATATCCATTAAAGACTCATGATGGTTTTTAAGACAGAGACATCTGAGGGATTGGAGATCAGGCGCATTCAGAATTGTTTTTCTGTTGGCAGATTGGCAAGCCTTGACCCATCCTTGCTCTTGAAGTCCTAGGCCTTTTTTGGAGGCTCCTTATATACTATGATTACACGATTGCCTCCCCTGTGTCACATCACCTTCTTATTTCAAATTGTTACATCACTATTTGTCCTAAATTGTCCCGTCCCAAATTTTTTGGAACGTGTTGCATGCATAAAAAAACTATGCAGTTCATTAGGTGAAACATAAAATCTTTTTTGTTTAATTACAAGTCAAACTACATTTATAAATCACTCTTTGTTTTTATTACACTTTTCAAAACTTTCCCAACTTTTTCAGAATTGTGGTTGTATAAGGACAGCCTTGGGCAGCCATTCACCAGAGCCTGGGGACCAGTTTCAGATCTAAAGCCACTGCCTCAGTCAAGGGAGTGTGTCCCTAACGTTTTTGGTGTGGAGGAAACTGGAGTGCCCTCACTTAAAAATTGTGGGAAATTCCAAGCAAAGGTCCCAGGCAGGTTTGAACCCAGGACCTTCTTGCATTGAGGTAACAGTGCTAACCTGTTTTTTTTAAAAACAGGTTTCAAGAGGGACTTAAAACCCTAGGAGTTTTGGAGAATATCCAAAACCATTCAGAAAGCTTCCGTCCTCTGTTTTGCCATCAGCCACACCCACTTACTGCTGAAGCAATGGACAATCTGTTCAACATCCATCTGTCTCCTCAAGGAAGCAACAAGAGAATAGCAGAGGAGGTGGTGATTCCCATCTGAAGAGACTTTTTGCAGGATGCACAGGGTAAGAGCTGCTTAATATGCTTTGATAATTTAATTATTTTCCCTTATAGAACTAAAATGTTTTATTTGTATATATATAAATCCTTTAAAAGAAATTATGGCGTGAGTTTGTTTTAGTCTCAGGCTATTGCATGTATTTGCAAATGTGGTTGACTAGGTGATAACAGTGGTGAAACATTGCAGTAATGAAAGAAAGCACAGTTAAACCATTTATTTCTCTTTCCAAAGATGAGGGCCCTGCAAAACTTCAGGAAATCCTGGCTTTTGCCACGGGGGCCACTGTCATCCCTCCCATTGGCTTTAACCCCACACCATCTATCGATTTCCTCCATGAGAATGGGCATCAGGACACATCTGCATCAAGCCTCCCTATTGCTAATACATTTATCAACTGCCTCAACCTACCTTTGCACACCTCATATGCTGTTTTCAAAGAAAAGATGGACTTCGCCTTTGGCAACACATGGATTTGGCAGAGCTTAAAAGGATTTGGCCTCCAAATATGTTTTTTTCTGATTTGAAAGCCACAAACATCACTTACGTCAAACATTGGATGATTAAGAGTATTAGCTCAAATAAGAGGTGTAATAGTACTTTTGGCTTGAAGTCTGGTACTGACATGACATTGACATGTAATGGTTTTATATTTGTTGGTTACTCTGCAATTTTACCAGTTGAATGGGTTTTATTGCACCAGTTGAATGGGTTTTATTGCACTATGTAAAAAGTTGTTTGTCTACTTGAATGGTCTTGTAAAACTAAGACAACATGCATTCAAATCTTCTGGCAAGTCTCCTTGCCTGACTGACTTTTTTGTGGCTCACTTTATTTTAACTTTTTGCACTTCCACACATCTTCCACTGCATGTGGGCCCTTGTAATTCTTGATGTTACGCAATCTGTGGCCGGATTTAACCAAAAATAATTTATTTTGAATTGTTGATTCCCCACGATACAATATCTTGTAGGTGGGGTGTCAGCACTACGTACATGTTTACAATTCACTGTCGCCCAGTAGGTGAAAGAAAGACACTTTCATTTGTGTGTATGTGGTAACATTTTATTCACATTGCTTGTTTGTGTAGAAGTATCTCCTGTTGTGACTAACAAAATAAACAGTTTTGCTTTGTTCCAGGTCTTTTGAACTGATTATAGAAATAAGAACAATATTGTAGCAATTAGGGCTGGCAATGTAACAATGAGGCCTTTCAAGAAATATTCTATTGAGTATACACCATATTCATATCTTACTGTATTACAGTGGATATAAAAATATACACACCCCTGTTAAAATGCCAGGTTCTTGTGATGTAAAAGAATGAGACAAAGATAAATCATGTCATAACTTTTTCCACCTTTAGTGTGACCTATAACTTGAACAATTCAATTGAAAAACAAACTGAAATCTTTTAAGGGGAAAAATAAAAAACTCACAATAACCTGGTTGCATAAGTGTGCACACCCTTAAACTAATACTTTGTTGAAGCACCTTTTGATTTTATTACAGCACTCAGTATTTTTGGTTAAGAATCTATTAGCATGGCACATCTTGACGTGGCAATATTTGCCCACTCTTCTTTGCAAAAGCGCTCCAAATCTGCCAGATTGCAAGGACATCTCCTGTGCACAGCCCTCTTCAGATCACCCCACAGATGTTTAATTGGATTCAGGTCTGGGCTCTGACTGGGCCATTCAAAAACGTTCATCTTCTTCTGGTGAAGCCATGCTTTTGTATGGATTTGGATGTGTGCTTTGGGTCGTGGTTGTGCTGAAAAGTGAAATTCCGCTTCATCTTCAGCTGTCTAACGGACGCCTGAAGGTTTTGTGCCAAAATTGCCTGGAATTTGGAACTTTTCATAATTTCCTCCACCCCGACTAAGGCCCCGGTTCCATCTGAAGAAAAACAGCCCCAAAGCATGATGCTGCCACCACCATGCTTCACTGTGGGTATGGTGTTCTTTGGGTGAAGTGCAGTGTTGTTTTTGCGCCAAACATACCTTTTTGGAAATTCCAGCAGTTCTTTTAATGTTGCTGTAGGCCTCCTGGAAGCCTCCCTGAACTGTTTTCTTCTCGTCTTTTCATCAATTTTGGAGGGACGTCCAGTTCTTGGTAATGTCTCTGTTGTGCCATATTTTCTCCACTTGATGATGACTGTCTTCACTGTGTTCCATGTTATATCTAATGCTTTGGAAATTCTTTTGCACCCTTCTCCTGACTGATATCTTTCAACAATGAAATCCCTCTGATGCTTTGGAAGCTCTCTGCAGACCATGATGCAACTAAGAAAATGTCAGGAAAATCCTATTAGAACAGCTGAAAATTATTTGTGATTAATCAGAGTCACTTTAAATGATGGCAGGTGTGTAATGACTTCTTTTTAACATGAGTTTGAATGTGATTGGTTTATTCCGAACACAGCCACATCTCCAGTTATAAGAGGGTGTGCACACTTATGCAACCAGGTTATTGTAAGGTTTTTATTTTTCCTTTTTCCCCCTCGAAGATTTCAGTTTGTTTTTCAATTGAATTGTTCACATTATAGGTCACATTAAAGTGGAAAAAGTTCTGACATGATTTATCTTTGTCTCATTCTTTCACATCACAAAAACCCAGCATTTTAACAGGGGTGTGTAGACTTTTTATATCCACTGTATATACATTACCGTACATAATGCCATACCATTACGATATTGTATTGTACATTATTGTACATATACTTGCTGCCAGTTTTAGCTCTAAACTGGTTTAGTTTATGAACAGAATTGTTTTTTTAGGATCACAAAAGATTTCCGCTCTTGAAGTATGTTAGCTTTCTTGAGCTGTTTTCCACATTTTTCACACTAAAAGCATACCAGGCGTTACGGAACGTGTAGCTACTTTAATAAATCCATTCACAGTCCATTCACCAATTAGCGAATAGGTGGGGCATTCCTGGTAGGCTGAATGCTCCACAGTACTTACAGTAATTCCCAATCATGCTTGATATTGCTGACGGAAAATAGGTCGATACCATTGTTTCCATCATTCTGTAATGGATCAAAATGGTGTTGAATCGCATGACCAGTTGCCTCATTTATAGTAACATTAATATTAGGGATGACAACACTGTTATTGGTTTGCAATTCAGGTAGGGGTCCTTCCTCATCTTCACCATACAAGTTGTTTGTGTGAAAAATTTAATCCCCTAGCCCTATGTTATTCATTATACCTGTGTGCCAGAGCTGAAGTGGAGTTTGCCCCCCTTGTGTAGAGAGTCCATGGTGGTTCCACTGGTTAATGAACTGTATTGCTGCTCTTTCAATTCTGGGCATAAAGATGTAATGGAGACAGAATAAATGAAGTTCATTCAGTGAATTAAGTATACCTACAGACTCCATAAAATTGAAAATACTGATAAAACGTGTCGATACCACTCTATTGAGTTCTGCCCATTGTAACCTACCACCTTGGTACCTAATTTGGAAAGACTTATTAGGTAAGTATTAGTAGGTACCTAATAAGAGATTTTCTGAATTTAATATAATATAAACTGATTCTCTCAACTACATTTTAAATTGACCATTATGTAAAGGTTTAAAGTTATTGTTATTGAAGTGTCCATTACAACAGGTGTTCATGATAAACCCACCCTGCTAACATGTTAATCTGAATAACCAGGGGCGCCGTATGGGGGGGGGTAGTTAGGATGATTCTAAGGGCCCGTGACTGACAGGGCCGTGAAACATATAAATATATTAGAACATTAGGTATAATTTTTTTTTCAATTATTCAAAAATTAAATAATTATTTAATACATTAAATTATTGACCCATCCATCTATCCTATTTTCTTGTTTTTGGCGAAAAGAAAACATCCAAAGAGCCACTGTATTGTGCATTGCGTACCCCCACACCCTCCACATAAAATGGTTCAGTCCCTCCTCCAAACCAGGCGCGAACCGTACTTGCTAGCAGTGAATAAAGGATATCTCTGCTTACTATTAAAACTCTTGTTAACTAAAATGAAAAGAAAAAATAGAAGAGAGAAAAGAAAGGGTGACAGTATGTTAGAACATTTTTCAAAAAGGAAGGTGGGTGGAGGAAATCTACCTGTTAGCTTAGTCCATTGTGAAATGATAGTTACTTAATATCTTCAAAGAAAATTCTGAGTGTTTACATTTCGTTCCTCTTTTAGCTGAAATTTAATCAATGCAGGCAAACTATTGATACTAAATCAGTTGTTCCTGCCCCTGCCTGGTGCCAGGCCCAACGGATGCAACTTCAAGTTCATCAGCCCTGTCTGTCCATCCTCATAACCCTGAACCAGCCCAACTGAAAGAGGTGAGCAGCATTGTGTTGAATGTAATGTCAGTTAGCATAATTGCAGGGGGCCCATGAGATTTAAAAAAAAATTATTATGAAAAAAAGAATCATTTTCAAACCTATAACATTCTATAGATGATGATGTTAATTTATTTAATTGAAGAGGTTTATGTATATTTAAGTTATATTTATTTTAAGAATTCCACTTATAGGAGCTCACGGTGCCTTCGGCTTTGTAGCTTGTTGGCAACAGCTCCTTGACTCGTGTGCATGCTAATATAAAGTAAAGACTTCCACAGGACTCCACATAGTTATGAATAATAAAATGTACTGGCTTTATTACGTTTGCTTTAACGGAGTACATTAAAGAATTTTTCTTAGACAAAGTAAAGTAATTTCTACATACAACTTAAGCAACTACGGATAGAAAACTGTTTTGCTCCACCGTCCAAAACCCCGGACACCCACTTAGTTACAGCAGAACACACAGCTGTTAAGTCCAATCACCACCTGTCTTAAAGGGACGGTAACAAAATAAGAAAGATATACAATGACAATCCGTCGCATGCAAATACAATGTACATCAATCTTAGTCTCCTACCATTGTAGTAAAATGTCAGAAATTACGATAAAATAATTGGACAACAATTTATGCCCAATGTTTAGTATATGGTAGTGATACTATTCTCTGTGCACTCAAACCCTATATTAAACAACTGCACACCTCTAAAGGTGCTTTGGCTCCCGCACCACTGTATGCATCATGCCAATCCCTCCAACCCCCGCGCATCTGGGTGAGGCCCAATATGATATATTTTCAGGGGGCCAAAAATCTCTGGCCGCACCCCTTGTGTTATCTCTCTGGACCCTAGTGGCCAAACGGTGTAAGTTTTTGTAATTGTTTGACACAGGTGTTTGAAGGCTATATGTTTACTTGTTTTAACTGTGCTATTGATCCCCGGATGAAGGCGTAAGCTGAAACGCGTTGTTTGCCATTTAGCCAGTACATTAAAGGCTTTTTAATTTTAAATCCAACAGGAGTGCCTTGAATCAAATTTTTATGCTACCAGTATAAATGTTTCTCTGTTTTTCATCCATCATCTCCACTCCAAGTGCACCTGTGGTGATTTATTATTTGAGAATACCTCCTGCTACACCTTCATTCCAAATACGCTAATAGCATGTTGAAATGAAGATTGGCCAAATTACAGGCTGTCAGGGTTAACGTGGATACAGGTGCTGCCATTGGTTCTGATGTACATGGGTGGTCAAAAATATTTAATCATTGTTGTTTTTGTTTATCACATGAAAATGTCAGTGGATGACCCATGAGAATGACAAACACACCTTTTTCCTGGGTCACACTGACACACCAGGGAATGAATGAGGACATGTGTGTGTATTGTAAAAGTCTTAATAAAGATCTGAAATCTTTTCCCCAGAGTTAATGATATTTTATCATTAACAAACTGGACATCGTACTACGCTCAAACCTTGCTAAGTATAATTGAAGGGATGAGATAAATATTTTACTTAAGAACATGTCACTGGGGAGCAGTGAGTGTGTCGCTCAGCAACCTTACTCTGTTCCGCTAGATGACGAGACCGGGAGGGAGCCCAAGGCAGAGTTCTGACGGTGGGATGCAGGGAGCGATAATTATGCCAGGGGAGTGTGAATGAAGATCAGTACACGGAAGGACCAGGGGTAACCAGAAGGTGAACAAACGCTAGCCTGTTGTGGGAGGCGGACATTCACCAGTGTGGTAATCGCCACTGTACCGATGTGACAATAGACATTTTATCTGCACTGGCCGTGGGGACCCGCGACCAGTACAGAATATTTTAATCTTAATATTATTGTTGTGTGGTATATTAATATCTGTTCGGTATCGCGAGGAAGGGACGTAATCAGCTGGCTGGAGGGGGCTAAGGGGGCTCCACCGTCCATAATTAATGCATGGAGGGAAGGGTAAATTGCAGTGAATCTAATAATGAAGCGTAGCATGTAACTTCCTTTGCCAGTGTTTGAATTGTGGTGAAACCATTGCTGTGCATTTGATGGGCTTGACAAGAACATATAATGAGATGTTTGCTGTGAGGTTGCTGTGAATATGTATTTATATATGCTGGTGAACGTGGTTTGGTGTTTGTTGGGGGGATTTATTCCCTGAGGGGTTATACCATTTCTGTGGAGCGTAACTTACTTGGCTACTTATCTGTTTGGTCGGTGAATGTCTGGTCTCTTGATGATAACTTTTATGTGCATTTCTGAAATTATAATGAAGTAAATTGTAAACTGGTTGTCTGTGAGCCTGTGAGATCTGTCCTGGCTGCACTTAGCCGTGACATCTACGCAGGAAGTTCTGGATGGATCCAAAATGGTAAGGACCACATTGATTGCACTTGACAACTTCAACAGCAGTAGAAGTGACAAAAAGGGATACATGGATTCCAGCCACTGTCACATATTTCCAGAAACCGAAACTAAGTGCCTACAGTGGGATGAGGGAGATCATCCGCATTTTGTGGTAGCAGCGGTCTGCCTTGCTGGCAGTTACAATGCTTCTCAATCACTGGATAGACCTAGCGTACTTATGTAATGCTATCTCCATTGTCCAACAGCAGAACATAAACAATTGGCGCTAAAATTGACAGGTTTCTAATAACAGCCACATGGACAAATGGTGGGTATGGACAGACACAGAGACACTGATCATGTTTGCTGATTACAGGCAAAACAAGAAGGCCACATACGCTAGAAACGTTTGGTGGTCCTTCTGTAATTTTGATTAATTCAAAATACGCTGATGCTAATGTCATTTTATGTGTAGTGGTTCCTCATTCTATCAAATCTCTGCCATCTCACACCCGTTCCAGTAGCAAATGATACAACTGGATTTTTCTTGTAGCCTCGTCATTTGGCATTCAACTGAATAGTACAACATTTTGTCAGGTAAATATGAACATAAATAGACATTCATAGTATTACCATTTGTGTCTTCATTTGTTTTTGGTTTCATATGGTAGGAAATGTATCTGTTATCCCGGTTGAACCAACTAGGGATAAATTGCTAATCTGTTTCAGTAACACAAATGGCAGAATAGAGATGAGTGTTACCCAGTGTTGTTAAGCATTACCATCATGTTAAGACAAGGTTACACATAAATTCTGAAGTCTTGATTAATATTACTGTAGGCTCTCATATAGTATAATCATCCATGTTTTTATATCTAGTTAACTTAATACTAATGGAATGCCATGCAACCCCATTTCATTTGGGAGTACCAATCATCATTATAGGTTGTATGGTTTTTGAAGGTGTTTACATACCTCCCTGAGGGGTGCAACAACCAGGAGGACTTTGGACAGGGACAGCAACAAGTCTTTCAAGCCTGGTACTCTGGAGGTGTGGGCCAAGACCTCATGTCCTCCTAGGTTTAAACAGGGCCCCGGACAGGGCCCAACAGGCAGGAAATTAATCCATCCACATTGCCAAGCATCAACCAAAGGGACACCAACTAACCACAACCACTCTGAAATGAGGGCCGATTATTGCGAGCAGAGTTCAACCCAAGTTGCACGATGGGCGCAATGTGGAGACAAAAACAAGCCAGTGACTCCGCCCCCGAATGGCATTGGAGGGAGGGCATCCCAGTGGCGATGAGAGCCCATCTGGCAAGACAGCAAGGGTGGACAGTATCAAATCTTTCCAGTCACCTTCACACCCCTGGGCCAGACCGCACTTAATCATAGACCATGCTGAATAGATTAGTTTTTAGTAGACACTTGAAAGTTTGCACAGAGTCTGCATTTCTAACCTTCATTGGCAGATCATTCCACTGTAGTGGAGCTCTATGAGAGAAAGCCCTGGCTCCGGCTGTTTGTTTAGAGATTCTAGGTACAATTAAAAGGCTTGCATCCTGCAATCTAAGGTTACGTGTACTGTAGGTATGTATGGTTGGATCGTTTCAGCAAGGTAAGTAGGAGCAAGTCCATGTAATGCTTTATAGGTTAACAATAAAACCTTAAAAACAGCCCTAACACTAACAGGCAGCCAGTGTAAAGGGGCTAGTACTGGAGTAATGTGTTCACATTTTTTAGTTCTAGATAGGATTCTAGCAGCCGTGTTCAGCACTAATTGAAGTTTATTTATTGATTTATCAGGATAACTGGAAAAAAAGAACATTGCAGTAATCTAATCTAGAAGTAACAAAAGCATGGATTAGTAATTCTGGATCAGTTTTTAATAAAACGTTTATAATTTTTGCAATGTTCCGAAGATGGAAATAAGTAACTCTTGAGATATATTTTATATGTTCATCAAAGGAGATTTCGGGGTCGAGGGTAACGCCGAGGTTACTTACAGTTTTTTGGGATACAACCATGCAGCCGTTGAGGTTCACAGTGAGATCTGCCAACAAAACTCTATTTCTTGGGTCCTAAAACAAGCATTTCTGTTTTTCTTGAGTTTAAAAGCAAGAAGTTACATACATCCCTGAGGGGTAGCTAGGATGTGTGGTTTGAAGGTGTTTACATACCTCCTTAAGGGGTGGCTAGGATGTGTTTTGATGGTTTTTATATACCTCCTTAAGGGGTGGCTAGGACGTATGGTTTGAAGGTGGTTACTTCCCTAAGGGGTCCTTCAAAAGCGCTCCATTAGAACTATGTATTGTTGTTATTATTAAAAGGTGACAGTTATTTAAACCAAATATTAATAAAAAGAACCTGTAACCCTCTTACATGCCAGAATATTTTTCAGATGCTGTTGTCAGCCACCTTGCATCTAAGCCACCAAACTACTGAAGCTTCATGAATGGTTAACAAGATTAACTTTTGGATGTTCCTGGGTAGACCTTTTTAGGCACGACATATTGCAGAGGGCTTGGACACAGACCTTAGCCGTTGTAGTTTGGCAATGTGTATAGTAGCTACGTAACTAACATTAAAAAAAACTATACAATTTCAGCCAATGAGTTCACAACTCCTGTTCTGGCAGACTGTTCAAACATAGTCTGGCCTTCAGTTACAAATATACACACTTTCATACACACCTATTCTCCATTGTTCTCTAATACAATATCCTTCTAATACACACTATAATACTCTTTCCATGAACCTAGCTAAGCAACACTTAATAATTATCTTGTCTACTTCTCAAATTATCTAATCTTTTGTTTGACTATCAAATAACTAGCTAACCAAGACTCTAAATGATTCTCTTAAATAACTCTCAAATTACTTTTCTGTGACTACTATCAAATACCATGCTCTATTTTATGCCTCTCTTGACCAACTTTCTCTTACAAATACTTCCCTCTAATTTCCATTCGCATGCGTGTCTCAAACTCCTACTGACAGCTCTCGAAATGAAAGGATTTCATTAACCTTTAATGCACACAGTTTCAAAACAGAGATTCTGAAAATGGCTCAGGTTGGAACTCAAAGGTGATTTTGTGATGTCCGAAGCTCCAAACGTCATTAGTTACATGGTGTAGTACTTTCAAACAAGCTTCTGGTGCACTGCATCGAAACAGTAGTGCTCAGAAAACTGATGGTTTTAGTTTCCCTACTTAAGGAGTGGCTAGGATGTGTGGTTTGGTGTTTATATTCCTCCCTGTGGGGTGGCTAGGATGTGTGGTTTGAAGGTGTTTGCACACCTCCATGAGGGGTGGCTAGGACGTGTGGTTTGAAGGTGTTTGCATACCTCCCTGAGGGGTGGCTAGGACGTGTGGTTTGAAGGTGTTTGCATACCTCCCTGAGGGGTGGCTAGGACGTGTGGTTTGAAGGTGTTTACATACCTCCCTGAGGGGTGGCCAGGACGTGTGGTTTGAAGGTGTTTACATACCTCCCTGAGGGGGGCTAGGATGCATGCATGTAACTGTCAGGGGATGCAGAAGGTACAGTTGCACCCGGGCCGGCGGTGGGTGGGGGGCCTGTGCTTGGCCTCCATCATAGAAATATATATGTTTCTATATGTTTCTATTACATTATCACAATCAGAAGCCAGTACATCTACCACAGGATCGGTTTCACATGAAGCCTATATGTCGCTCCATCAGTTTTGTTGCCAGGGGGGCCCATAAGGACACCATGCACCCGGTCCAGCGTCACCACCCTACGCCAGTGCTGGGATCTATGGTTTGAAGGTGTTCACCTACCTCCCTAACGGGTGGCTAGGAGGTTTGATTTGAAGGTGTTTAGAAACCTCCTTAAGGGTGGCTAGGATGTGTGGTTTGACGGACTTTAGAAACCTCCTTAAGGGTGGCTAGGATGTTGTTTTTGGCTAGGATGTGAGTTTATCTGCAACAGCTCCTCCTGGTGGTAGTGTGCATGCACGTCGTGACTACACTAAACCTAATACCATGTCTCGTGATCATCGGTGTATCACTGCTGGCGATAAGCTTGCAGCTAGTGTTTTTCCTTGGAATGATGCTAGTCAGGTTTTTACCTTGTAGATGAAGTAAATTATGAAGAGTCAGAATCAAGTGCTTGGTGTCCGAAAAAGACCAAGAGAAGCTCATCCATGCTTTTATCTCTAGTAGGGTGGACTACTGTAATGGCCTCTTAACTGGACTCCCAAAAAAGACTGTAAAACAGCTGCAGCTCATTCAGAATGCTAAAATGTTAACCAGGACCAAGAGAACAGAGCACATCACTCTGGTTCTTAAATCTTTGCATTGGCTTCCAGTCAGTTACAGAATAGATTTCAAAGTGGTGCTTTTAGTTTATAAATCTCTGAATGGTTTAGGACCCGAATACATTTCTGATATGTTTGAAGAATATAAACCGAGCAGGGCTCTTAGATCCATGACCACAGGTCAGCTAGTATAGCCCAGAGCCCAAACTAAACATGGAGAAGCTGCGTTTAGCACATATGCTGTACACAACTGGAATAAACTACCAGAAGATCTTAGATGTGCCCCAAAACGTATCCATTTTTAAATCCAGGTTAAAAACACTACTCTTTACAAACGCCTATGACTGAGCGCTTAAACTTAACCACACTGTTTAGCCTTACAGCTTTTAAAGCTTCCTATGTTTTTATCCCTTTTTTATCCTATTTCTGTTTTATTATTCTTATGTCTTATTATTATGATGTTGTTTTGATGTTTTCATTTGAGTATTTGTTTTTATGCCATTGTATTTTTATATTTTTCCTTTTTGTTTGTAAAGCACATTGAATTGCTTCTGTGTATGAATTCTATTATGTAAATAAACTTGCTAGCTTGCATGAATTAGAAATCCTAGTTAACCTTTGTTGTAGGGTTTGAAGCACTGGTATTGAAGTTGATTGTTAGGTTTCTATGCAGAATCATGCAGCGTTAGATTACATTTTGGAAAATGAAGGGGGTGTCTGTATTTGATAGCTGAACATTGGGGTACTTTCATTTGTTCCAAGGATTCTAATGTCACTAATATTTTTAGTAGTTGAAGGATTTACAAGATCGAGTCATAGTTAAATCTCATCCGATGGATTGGGATCCGATTTTTGTGTGGTTTGGTCCATGTGGATTGATGTTAGTTCATTTTTAGTTCTGTGTGTTTTTATAACTGCAAGTGTTTTCTTCCGAACCATTCCTGTCAGTGACGTGAAATTACTATATATGTAGGAACTGTTTATGGTATTATGGTGAGGAACATATCTATGATTGTGTAATTGTAAATTGTAATTTATTTAATAGGAAGTAAAACATTTTAATCAATGACATTATGGTTTAGGGAGTAATTTAAAATTAGGTAAACATCTTTACCTAATCCAGACAAAAGGGATGAAAAAAATAATAGACCTGTTATAATGTGTAAATGTCCTTGTGTTGTAATGTTGTGTGTAAACAAATCTTTTGGTCATTTCTGTCACGTTTGCTTTCCTGATATTTTACAGATAATAAACCCTAGTCTAAAATAAACTGCAGTATTGAAAAAAGGTTTGGTCTACAGGGTAACCTTTATAAAAAATATTTGCATCTATTTTAACCCTCATAGCAGTCCAATGAGGATGTAATCTGAAGCTGGACTCACAGTGACGTTCACACATTGTGTGTCAGTAATTAGAATTTGGACACATGGTGTCGTTCACACATTGTGTGTCAGTAATCAGAAGTTGGACTCACTATACTCAGCCTGTGAATGTGAAAGTGACGTCTGAACACTCTTTTCAAACACAATAACAAACAGATGTTGGGCACACACTTTAGGCATTATCCACCCCTCATAGAGGGTAAACAGATCCGAGTATACCTACCTGCCTGCCCCACAGTCACTTTTTTATTCCTCAGCTCACCAGTTGATGTAGGCTGTCGTTCACCAAGTGCTGCTTACAGGTGCTGGTCATAAAATTAGAATAACATCAAAAAGTTGATTTATTTCAGTAATTCCATTCAAAAAGTGAAACTTGTATAATGTATACATTCATTCCACACAGACTGATATATTTCAAGTGTTTATTTCTTTTAATTTTGATGATTATAACTGACAACTAATGAAAACCCCAAATTCACTATCTCAGAAAATTAGAATATTGTGAATAGGTTCAATATTGAAGACACCTGGTGCCATACTCTAATCAGCTAATTAACTCAAAACACCTGCAAAGGCCTTTAAATGGTCTCTCAGTCTAGTTCTGTAGGCTACACAATCATGGGGAAGACTGCTGACTTGACAGCTGTCCAAAAGACGACCATTGACACCTTGCACAAGGAGGGCAAGACACAAAATGTCATTGCTAAAGAGGCTGGCTGTTCACAGAGCACTGTGCCCAAGCACATTAATAGAGAGGCGAAGGGAAGGAAAAGATGTGGTAGAAAAAAGTGTACAAGCAATAGGGATAACCGCACCCTGGAGAGGATTGTGAAACAAAACCCATCCAAAAATGTGGGGGAGATTCACAAAGAGTGGACTGCAGCTGGAGTCAGTGCTTCAAGAACCACCACGCACAGACGTATGCAAGACATGGG
>JACXGI010016326.1:0-16074 GCA_016801175.1 Esox masquinongy | reverse complement strand
AACAGATCTACCTGGTAGAGTGGACAAATCATAGGTCGAGAACAGATCTACCCGTTACGACAGACTGATCTGAGCTCTACAGCAGATGTGCTAACAGACTCTGTCCCTTCTTGGTGTACTACATTTGAGCAGGGCCCAGAATGTACTTAACCAATAAAGGTTAAGTACACTCATTAATATAGGCAGTGTCTAGAAAATAGGCTGCCATTTGTGTCAGAGTCCAGAGTAGATAGCGGAGTGCTGCCGGTGAGCAGATAACAGCGCTAGCAGGCACTCAAGGACAAGAGGAGAGCTGGCACCGCTAGGGGATTAAGTGTGACTGAGCGTAACGGCAGATTGGTTTGGCCAGTGACAAGCCCACTTATCCTCGTAGACGGGTATGGAGAAAGACCTGCCCTTGTGGACACAGGCCTCTGGATGACACACCCACTACACAACCTTCTCCTCTTCCTCATCCTCTTCCTCCTAACACTGTAAGGAAGAGTGGAGCACTTAGAGTTGGTTACTTTTGGTACATTTTCCAACAGTGCTGACGATGTGGAGCCTGGCGAGGGAGGAGGGAGGAAGGAGGAGAGATAGTATAATATTGGAGCGAGAGAGGTAAAGAGGGGTTTAGAGGCAGGTAGAGAAAAGGAAATCGAGAGATACAGAGAGGTAGTGGGTGGTAGAGAAAGTTAGAGAGAGGTAGAGATAGGTAGAAGGAGGTAGAGGGAGTTAGAGGGAGTTAGAGGGAGGAAGAGAGGTAAAGATAGGTTAGCGAGAGTTAGAGAGAGGTAGAGGGAGGTAGAGAGAGGTAGAGAGAGGTAGAGGGAGGTAGAGAGAGGTTAGAGAGTTAGAGAGAGGTAGAGAGAGGTTAGAGAGAGATAGAAGGAGGTAGAGGGAGTTAGAGGGAGGTTAGAGAGAGGTAGAGGGAGGTAGAGGGAGGTTAGAGAGGTAGAGGGAGGTAGAGAGAGTAAGAGCGATAAAGAGGTAGATAAGGGAGAAACCGAGGGAGTTCGTATGGAGCCAGTCAAGCAACCTCTCCCTGACCTCGTCTGTCGTCTTGTCAACCGTTGCCTACGGTGATGGAAGCCTTGACATCGGTAGGGTACAGAACATGTGAAGCCCCAGGGTTCTGCCAGATTCTCCGGAGTGGGAGATACGACAGGGCTATGTGACAACTCTGCCGTCCTCGCTGATTTGGAGGGAAGATCAAGCAGGCACAAGTCAGGATATGGGAGAACTGTGATAGGAGCCCAGACATGAGAATACAACACCTAGTGTTCCCTCCTGTCCAATACGGTTCCTCTAGCTGTGTTCTCACAGGAACCCCTCTGTGGGGGGTTCTGTAACTTCTGTCACCTGCTCCTGTACGTGTTGATCTGTCGATTGGCTTCCCACTGACTTCAACGTCATCGATGTGTCAGACACAGCCAGTGGATACAACCGAACAGCAAACAACCCTGATCATACAGACTTGTGTCACAGGGTTTCTCGACACGCCACCAGGGAGCATTAAAGAGTCGCCATAGACATCCACTGCTGTGGCAACGTCTGAGTTCTCATCCCCACAGGCATCCACTGCTGTGGCAACGTCCCTGTGTCCTCATCCCAAGCATCTGTTGTACAGGACAGTTATCACGTAATGCGTGCTAACGATGACCCATTTGTGACATTGTGGACGGGAAGGAGATGGGGGAAATCCTCGTTCATATATATGTGACAAGAAGATGTCATCTGTTTCCTGAAGCTACATTTGTTTGCAGTAAGACAACGTTTTGACGACTGATCTACTGCTATAGATTTTTTTCTTTCTATTCGAGTCACTGTCATCTGATGAAGTTACACATCGGAAGTATGAAGACATAACAGGGGATGGGAAAGGAAACAAGCTGAAATGATACAGATATAATTACGTGGCTATAATACAATGAATGTCTGGAAAAAAGCAGACTAGGGCAGAACAGTACATGGGTTGGGGGGGGGGAGGTCTATGGTCATAGTCAGAAGAGGACTGTTCTCTGTATTATACTCTTTCTGTCTTTGTCCAGACAGATTAAGGATTACTGCACTGTAGTGCAACAATGCTGCCCACGAAACACTCCCCCTTGCAATAAACCTAGTGTCACCAGTAGTACATGCAGTATGCGGACCTACTGGGAGAGCTGCGTCTTACTTCCTGTTGTATTACACTGTACTAGACTCAACTTACATCATGTAAAGCTGCTGGTTACTAAAATGAGTAAGTTAGGGTTCGGTTAGGGTTAGGTTAGGGTTAGGTTAAGTGGGAGCAAAATCCAACAAGAGGGTAGATCTCAATAAGGGGAGGAGGTGTCCAAACCCTTTCCCCACCATGTCTTCATTGGGGCAAAAAGAGGACATACACCGGACAATGGTTCAAAACATTTGTCACTTTCAATCAAATGAATTAGCATGAACAAACTTTGGGTATCTTTTGGACTGACTCTCTACTAATGAACACTGCGTGGAGGAGGTGCCATGCCATAGGACTCCTCCAGAACGCCTCCTTCTCCTCTCTGCATCTCCCTGTCTCTTCATTAATAACAGTCTATCACCGCAGCAGAGCGAAAGGTACCGATAAACCCGGGGAGAAATGACGCCTGAAACAAGTGTTTAAAATGATGGCCGCTCTTATAAACTCTACTCGAGCGTACCCAAGGGTAAAATTAGATGGCGAAAAAACGACCTTAAAGCGAACGGAGCATAGCTTCATGATGGCACAGCAGGACAGCGAGAGAGAAAGAGATGGGGTGAGAGAGGGGGAAGTGGACAGAGATGGGTAGAAGGGGAGGGGCTGAGCGAAAGAGAGAGATAAATATATTGAGATAGAAAGTTAGTGTGAGCTGAAAGGCGGTAGGGTAGAGTTGACCTAGTGTTGGAAGTACCAGAATAACCTTTCTCCCTCTCCCCATCTAGTGTTACTGTAAGGTTGACTTCCTAAATGGCAGATGGTGCCTACTGTTCACTGATAGTGAACTGCTTTAGAACAGAGCCCTATGAACACTGTTCAAAAGTAGTGATCTAAACAGGGAACTTCCTGGACATAATTTAAAAAAACCTGCTGTTTTATTTATGTTTTACAACCACCCCCCAACTATGTTAAACGTTTCAAGTAATTCAGTCACAAGTCATTTCCCCTCAGCAAGGCAGTTGGGACCTTGAAGGATGGTCAGGTTTTTGTTTCAAATGGACAGATAGATTTCCTGGAATACCAGGAAAAAAGAGACTGAAAAAGAGACGAACAGATACTGTATCACATGACTCTTGACTCTGCCATGATATATAAATATGATTGAGCAGAACGTAATAGCGTGGCACTAAATGGCATCTGTGATGCCATATGAAAGAGAAGCAGTGATAGAGATGGAATATATTTTGGTGATATGAGGTACTGAAAAGGGGTTCGAGAAGCTCTGATCTATTTCCTCTGGTCTATTTCCTTGAAGCGGCAACTAGGCTGACACTTCTCTGAGTTGAATAAGAGAAGGTTATTAGAAGACTCTGTACTCTTTGTTTAATACTACCTGTGACTCCTTGTTCCTCTATATAGAGATCCCAGCTCTCTCTCTCTCTCTCTCTCTCTCTCTCTCTATCTCTGTCTGCTATCTCTCGTAGCAATCTCTTGCTCTCTCAGCAATATTTTTGACAGTGTACTGGGACCACTCATCTAAATGCTTGGAAATGCTTGATCCCATCCCTCCCCATGCTACGCTGCTCCACTCCTCCCCTCCCTTGTCCCTCTGCTCCTCTGAAGGAGGAGGGAAATGGGATCAGAGATTCCACTCTGTCAGTTGGGATTTAAATAAATGGTTCTCTTTAAAGACTATTTCTCCTAATTTGTCCCTGGCTAGGGGTTCGTTTTTTTGCCAATTTGAAACAGGGGCGAGAGCTTAGGGTTGACTGGAAGGACGAGATGGGGGGGGCAGGAAACAGGATGGGAGATGCTGGATGTTAGTGAGGGAGAAAAACGCCTGGGAAAGAATGGGATGTTGGTGGAGAGAGGAGGGGGAAGACGGGGAACAGAGAAACAATATTATCAGTGGTGGGGTTAAGGGAGGTGATGACTGAGGGAAAAACATGGAGAGTGAGAATAGATGTGTGCGTGTGTGTGTGTGTGTGTGTGTGTGTGTATGTGTGTGTGTGTGTGTGTGTGAGACAGGGGGGTGTAGGTTGCTTCAGGTGAGGGTGAGGTCTGCTCTTGTTCTCCTCGTTGTGAATTAATGGAGCAAATAGGACTACTTAGACTATAATGAACGGACACACGGCCGGCTGACCTTACTTTAGTGGGATTGATGATGGCTGAGACGCTGAGATGTGTGTGACAGATGTGTGTGTCTGTGAAACATGGCTCTGGTTATACCCTGTCATCCACTCTGTCGTTTATCATCCACACCTGGATGTTGGCTTACACGACGTGGCGTTATACATCGCTGGTTTTACTATACATCTACAGTATAGTACAACACTGGTTTTACTATACATCTACAGTATAGTACAACACTGGTTTTACTATACATCTACAGTATAGTACAACACTGGTTTTACTATACATCTACAGTATAGTACAACACTGGTTTTACTACACATCTACAGTATAGTACAACACTGGTTTTACTACACATCTACAGTATAGTACAACACTGGTTTTACTATACATCTACAGTATAGTACAACACTGGTTTTACTATACATCTACAGTATAGTACATCACTGGTTTTACTATACATCTACAGTATAGTACAACACTGGTTTTACTATACATCTACAGTATAATACAACACTGGTTTTATTGGAGGTCTATACAAAGCTGTCTTTACTGTAGTTTTATATAACTGTCTTTATTGAAGGTTTATACAGCTCTGTCTTTACTGTAGGTTTATATAACTCTGTCTTTACTGTAGGTTTATACAGTTCTGTCTTTACTGTACGTCTATGTAGCTCTGTCTATAGAGCTCTGTCTTTACTGTAGTTTATATAACTCCCTCTTTATTGTAGGTTTATATAACTCTGTCTTTTCTGTAGGTTTATACAACTCTGTATTTGCTGTAGGTTTATATAACTCTGTCTTTACTGTAGATTTATACAGCTCTGTCTTTACTGTAGGTTTATACAACTCTGTCATTACTGTAGGACTCGACAAGAAGATACATGCATGTTTACCTAGTAGACACAGATAATACTATACCTTTATTGAGATTGGACCTCCCCGTGGTCCTTGAAAAGCGCTATATAAGTGTCATGTATTATTTTTTACTGTTATTATTATTGATGCAGGAGGGATATAAGATGTCTGCAGGGAGAATGCTCCAATATACAGTACCAATATAAAATATTACATACGGTGCAGGTTTACACTATGTCATCCAGGACATTTATTGAAAGCCCCTGTAACGTGGCAGATATATAGCCTACACACAGAACATATCCAGCTTCAGCTGGGATAAGGTGACTACAGGGCCGATGTTCAGAATGATAGATACTGTCTAGATTTTCTTTACAATATTGTATCCGGGACATTTTAGAAGACTCACAGCATATGTACTATATATCTCCGGCTACAGTACGATGGCTCATATTTCCGTCTGTTTTCAGACGGTGACGCTTCCATACAGCAATGTAAAATCAACACAGTCGACGTAGATAGCTTTAGCCCTGTCTGTGCGGCCGGCGGTGGGTGTGTGTGTGGGGGGGTGTGCTTCCCAGTGAGACCCGAGCTTAGTTAACTGGCTCACTGGCACATCACTGTAATCCACGCGGATTAGCGATACAGTAGCCACAACATATTCTTTCCCCTAATCATCAGCTGTCAAAATCTGGCCTGTCAGCAAAGGATCAGCATTGCAAACAGGTCAGTACAGCAACGTATTAGTGCTTGAGTAGAGCTTTCTAACAGAACACACTGAGTTGTTCATTTCAATCAGTTATGTAGGTGAGGAAGTGATGCCCCCTCTAACTTCACAAGACTCTCACTTCACATGCCTCTACCAGCTGCTGCAGTGTGGAAGATGCAGTCCTCGATTTTTTGCCCACTGGTTGTTAAAGTGGCGCAGTTAACTGTGCACGTTTACATTTACTGCGCGCGTTTACATTTCCTGTGCATGTTTACATTTCAGTCATTTTGCTGACGGGACTATCCAGAGGGACTTAGAGCTAGTTAAGTGTCCTGTCGTGTATTAGCCGATCTGAATGGCAATCTGAGGATTGACAGTTATACTACTAATGGCAATGACAGTTATACTACTAAGATTACACTAATGTAAATAACACGTTACACATCCAGCCCAAAATGGAAGGGTTAAAAGTATTTTGTTAATATTTTGTTAAAAATATTTTGTTAATAAGCCCCAGACGGCATCTTCAATTAACAAACACAGTTACATACTCAGTAACATAGTCAGGTATTTAGCTTGTCTTCAGGTATTTATTCAGGTGTTTACAAAATGAATCCCAGTCCCCGCATCCAATCAAGTCCTCACCAGATATGAACTTCAGATGGGTTTTACACTTGTGCTAAATTAACTGAATGTCCTCGAGATGACAACCATCCTTCATTTCCTTTATTCATCCACTAACTCATCCCTCCATCTTTTCTCTTACCTACACCTAGAGTAAGTCAGTCATTAGGTCTGTCCTCAGATATTAACATACGAGACTTTCTTCAGTCACTCCTTTAATTAGATGTTTGTCCTTGAGAAGTGGCGATGCCATCCCTCCCTCTTCCAAATAATCCATCCCTTCATCCTCCCGTTTACTTTCAGTACAGCAGGCTGAGTCTAGCCCTGAGCATAGAAATATAATTCTAATTCCAGTCTGTGTGGTTTTATTTCCAAGTCCCTGAGTGTTGACCAGAGTGTGTCTGATTCAAAGCGTGTATGTGCAAGCCCAGTATGGCTGGCTGATAATGCTCAAAGGACTGTGAATTGAACACCGGACCGGCCAGGCGAGCACAAAATGAGTTCAACCGACGCTGTGAGGACTAATAAACCGAGCTTGACTCTTCCTAGCAAATGGTCCGGCGCAGAGCCGGACCCTCTTTACCCATAATGCTTAGTGTGAGTGGGCCCGGGTCCAGTGGATAGAGGGACAGGAAACGAGAGTGGGCATGCGAAAGTAACAATCGTCTCTGCATGACCTCAGATACACCCGGGAAAGCCTCTCCCACGTTATCTATAGTTTACTACTTTTTACCAGAGCCAATGGGTGCCATTTTGGATGTTACCCCAGTAGCTACTTAAGCAGAAGAGGCAATTTTGGGATGCTAATCCCGTGCCTGTTTTAGCAAGAACAGGCCATTTTGGACACCACCCCAATGGCTCTTTTAGCGGAATGAGGTCTGGGATGGATGGGTAAAGAGGCTTATTTGTTAATCAGTATGTCCTGCTAATGTAGTCATGAATATTCAAATGTGAACACAGATGTCAAAAAGACAATTAGCAATTCCTGATGGGGTTATTTTGCGTTTTGAAATCTTCAGTCCAAGTGTTCAGTCCGAGAAAACATCTCTTGATGGTTGACTGTTGACAGGAACTAACTTCCAGACTGTAATGACTAGGGGATCTAACTTCTACTAGACTGTATCAAGTCAGGAAATAACTTCAGTCTGATCGTATCGGTCTGAGCGTATCGGTCTGAGCGTATCGGTCTGAGCGGTGGTTCCCAAAAAGGGGTACTAGGAGCCCTGAGGGTACATAGCCTCTCCACATGGGGACTTGAGATGACTCATGAGACCATAACTGGTAGAATGTACACGGGGAGATACTTTAGGGCCACTGCTGTATATGCAGAGCAAAATGAAGTCATTGCGACAACACATTAAAAAAGATCCTCTGGGCTAGGAACGTGGTAGTCAATAAAAAATCGCGATTCTATTCACATAATCTCACAACGATAGTCATAAACATCCGAGGGTTAGAAGATGAAGAGGACGGCAGTAGTAGCCTAACACAAAGAGGTCAATGCTCAGATTTGAACACGTGTGAGTGAGCATTTGCTCTTTAAGCTGAGGGGACAGTGGGGGCGACTCGAGCCAGGCCCTCTGCTGCCAGTATGGAGAGCGAACGCCGTCGTGTTTTATGAACGCTGTCCCTTTCCTCTGGCTCAGGCAATAATGCATCTCACGGATCACAGAGCTTTCGATTGGAAACCGGGGGCGAAGGGGGGGGGGGTGTTGGGGGTGGGGTTGTGTGTTTATGTGTTCGGCTGAGGGGCGGGGGTCCGGGTAATGTTTACTTTTCTCTTTGTTTAAGGTCTCTGCAGAAAGCAATACCGTCATTTGGTGAACCCAGAGGAAAGGTCCTGGGGGTCACCTTTCCACCCCCCCACCCCCACATCCAAATCAGGTCGTATCGACGCCACACACTGCACTGCCGATTTTCACCGAGGCCAGATCCTCCCTCCTCCCTCTTGCTCAGACTAAATATGTCATCTGTCACTCAAAACCAATAAACAGACACACAGGGTAAGTCCAAAATAGTGTACTGCTTCTTTAATAGGGCTCTGGTCTAAATTATTGCCCTATGTAGGGCATAAGCTACCATTTGGGAATCACAGAGTCGAGCAGAAGTGGCCGAGCCAGGAAGATGCCAGAATGGGGGTATAGAGGAAGGTTAGAGCGAAATAAGGATGGGGGTATGGAAGGAGGATAAAGGGAAATAAGGAATAACTGAAAAGATAAATAGAAAATAATAAGCATAGAGGGGGGCGGAGACTGACAGCCAAGCACAGATGACCATGAAATCCTGTTCCCTCACAGAACACAGAAGTTGTTATTGGTGTGTGTGTGTGTGTGTGTGTGTGTGTGAGAGAGAGAGAGAGAGAGAGCTAAAGCCTTGTCCTGTATTTATCTCAACCAAGGGAATGACAAAACATAGAAATATTGAAAACATGGTCGGCAAGAATATTGGGTAAAATGCAAGAAAATCGCTCCAAGGGTCTAAAGCACATGTGATTTGAATTGACTTCCACAACGGCTGTGATAGAGTGGTCAACCTTTCTTCGGTTTTAAGTACTTATGAGAAGTGAGACGATCTCGGGGAGTTTCCCGGTTCAGTGTATGGTTACAGGACGGGCGGAAACAATGTCTCACGTTGGACTTCAATTACTCCTTAAAAAGTCTCCCTGGGAGCACCTATTCAAATAACGGAATACAATGGTGGGTTTCTGAGGGCACAAAGCTCTATTTCATATAGACCTCAATGGGACACTTTCACTTCCTGTGAGGCTGGACTTGGAACGGTGAACACAGCCCATTGACATGCATGGTGATCACCGGAGGAACCGCGAACACAGATGAGAGGAGAGAGACGTCATGCCTCAGGGTATGATTGAATAGCCTATTATGGGTGGGCAGTGACCTCCCCAGCCAGCAGCAACACATTATTATTTCATTAATCTAAGCGCCGCTTTAAAACAATTCATTTATTCACAGGGTGCTTTCCCATTCGCGCCACTGCCCTCGGTCTAAATACGCCATTTGCCATTTGATTTATGTGCTTGTTCTTTAAACGTTTTTTTTTTCTTCTTTTCTATCAAAAACCCCAACATATTAGCCACCAAATGTCAAACACTTCTGTGTTTTCTGTGCTAATGTCACTCGGGCTGTAAAAGGCTGGGGGACGGACAGAAGAGGAGCGAACAGGAAGGAGAGAAAATGGAGGTGATTAACCTCAACTTGCCTACCGGCCATCCAAACGGATGCTGGTTGTTGGAGAAGGGAAGGGGACTGGGGGTGGGGGGCTGGGAGATAATTTGCTGAAATGCTCTGGGGTCAGAATGATAGCAGCCCGACTTACTTACCAGAGGCAGGTAAGCCTTCTCTTTGTCAGGACTTTGTTCAGGCTGAACCGACATGAAGGCCGAAATGATGTGAATTGTGGACTTAATGACAGAGCTTACATAGCTCAGTTGAAGTTCACACTTAAAACAGCCAAGGTAAGGTCTAAACAGTTCAACAGGTAAGCAGATCTGCCCTATAGAAGAAGACACAATGCTATCTTACAACTTCCAATACCTGAAAAAAATCATTCAACACAAAAGTCTATACAATGTAGACGAGATACATATTCACGCCACGGGAATCCGTTCAATAGGATAACAAGGCTATCTGGCTGCGCTAAGGAATTGATAATTGGATCAAGCTCCCGTGTAATTTCTCTCCGCTTGATTCCCTTTTAGTGTTGGCCCAGTCCATTCTGTTGGCACTCATTAGGACATAGGAGGTGGTCTTGGCTCCGTGTGGACTCAGGGAGCATCCCGAATGGCTAGCCTAAGGCCATAGGACTTGGGGAGAAGTGTTCAGTATTTCTAGAATAGTTTCAGGATACCAACACTTTACTGACAAAATGGTACCAGGCCAAAATACCGCTATGACGACTGTGCAAAATGTATCTGCTGCTCGGCGTACCGCTTTGAATCAGTGTGATGTAATCTTAATCCCAGCTTCAGCCCTATCCTCAGCCACAACTAGCCCCAAGCCCCTCCACAAACCCTAGTCCCAGCCCCGGGCCGGTCTAGCTCCAGCCTTAGCCTCGGGCCTATCCCACCGGCACTGACCATACGTATCACCGGGTGGAGTTCTGACCGTGGAAGACCAGGGGGAGGATTCAATTTGCTGCAGTGTGATCTAATCTGGTTCCTGCTGGAAGATTAGCTCTGTGTGATGCCGGCTCGGGCTGACGTCACAAATGGCACCCTATTCCTTACGCAGTGCACAATATTCAATGGGCCTCGATCATACAGTAAGTGGAGCTTCATAGGGCACCATTTGGGATGCTTCCCAGCTAGCTGCTTGCCACATCTCACTTTCTTCCGGAGGTAGAAGTAAAGCAGGGCAATAAGTAAGATGGCCCGATCAATGTCATTCAATGGCTGACAGGGGTTTGAGGAAGGATGAGTGCAGGAGGGGGGAGGAGGTTGCTGTGGATAAGCTTCGAGTGATATATACAGCATGATCCAGAACTGACCTTGACCGACAGCGGGAGACGGTTTGAAAGGAAAAGAGAGACTAAGTGAGAGAGAAGCTCCTTCTATCTTCTCGTACAGTGATGTTCTACACGTGTAGTTGTGTGGAACGGTAGCAGGAAAACACTTGACAAACATAACTTGCAGACTGGATGTGGCTGGTAGTTTCCAAAATAAGGGAGAATTTCTCCATTCAACTAGATATAACAGCCATAGTTTTCTTGCGGTGCTTTGTTGTACGATGTGTCAATAGCACGGCACAACAGAAAGCCAAGCAGAGCGAGGAGTGGGTAAGTACTGTAACCTGAGAAACTGTCCCAGACCGCCTCGGTAACAAAGGATCCAGTCATTCGCGGGTCGGCCAGCAGCACCGTCACCGTCGCTCATCCGGTGATGAGCGCTCTGGTGGGCATGTGAATGGCCCTCGCCATGGATATTAATCAGAATAGGTGTTGCACACCTGTCAGCAGGGGAGCACCGCAGAACCGGTGTCAAATCCCCCCCCCCCAAGCTGGCGAGATCACAGAGTAGGAAAAGGAGGGATACATAGGATATCCTGTTCAGGGATGGAGAGTGAGCCTCAGGGAGTTTGCCTCAGAGCAGCACAAACTTTACTGCCAGCTTCACACATATTGTGGATCCTAGCGCAGCTGGAGCGCTGTCTGTGATCTGACAGATGACCTTGTCAGAGAAAGAGAAAATAATGCCATACTACGGCAGCTAGATCATTCAACTATGTAGTAGATGATAACCTGTAATGAAGTGCGTCCTTATAAAAAAAGCTGCTTCTGTCTGAGGGCAGGTAAATTGCAGAAAGACTGAATGAAAAGTGGCTGTGCCCAAAGTAACGTTGTTCTTGGTCTTTAATTATCAGTTTGTCTCACATTTGACTGAACAGACCGCAAAAAAAAGCAAAGCTGAAACCGGCTGTTGCAAAGGGGGATATGGGCAATTATGTGGAAAGAAACCAACGTAACTAATGTTAGCTAGCTTGACTTATGGCAAGACATATTTTGTGTGTATACAAATATTATTTAGAAGGTTTTTTTCAATCTTTTTCAGTTTCATAAAAGTTAGTGAGCAGGTCCCATTCTAACTGAATAATACCAAGTCCATATTTGCTAGCTATCTGAAAGGCTGCTGGATTTTTTATGTTTATTTTACGAGAACAATGAAAGTGGGTAAAAGAAGGAATTAGTGTTATCGTGTCTCAGTCACAAGTTATATCGATTTAATTTTGAATTACCAATATTTATAACCATCAATAATACAAAATATAAAAAGTAATTTGTATAGTGCAAATTGACCCTAAGCCCAGTTAGAGTGTACAGAATATGCAAACAACAACTATTCTCTTTAACGTGTTTAAATTGAGACACAATTACATACTGTAATGTCTCTTATTTTAAGTGAAGACAACTAGGAAAATATTTGCTGGTGATTTTACAGTGTTTTTTAACATTTTGTCAAAAGAAAGTCGGGACTGTTTAGGCTCATTGGCCACCAGTTACTGACCCTGGGCAATAAACTCTCAAATCTCACTGCTTTGCTCTCTTGAAAGAGATAACGCACAGGAAGAGAAACAGGAAGCAAAACAGACAGACTGCTATGCCTTTGACATTAATTTAGTGCAGGTTTTATTGCTGAGTACTGATCGATACAGAGAGAGCTAAGGCCTTAAGTCTCGATCAAATTGTTTTCTCTTGATTTCAAACTACTTGGATGGTGTTAGGAAATCCCTTTATTCTTAAGGCAAGCACCTTTATTCTGAAGGTAAGCACCTTTATTCTGAAGGTAAGCACCACGTTCAAACAATTGTCTGCTGTCTGTGGCAAGGAGCTGGCGTAATTAAATCATTAATTCAGATTAAAAAAAAAACTACCAGCTATTAAACGTCTCTTTACATTATAAATAAAATAATGTTGCTCAAATATGTAGGAAAAATATAGCTGTGTGCAGTATGTTTCTTCACTGTATTTTGCAGACACTAGCTAAACAGTATTGTACATTGATTGGACTCACAGGTCCACATGGTCTGGCATGTCTAGGAGATTACATCTAGTGTGTATCATTACAATTGCTATGACCCACTTATGTAAATGCAGAAATCCTCCAAGCCAATATGTTGTTCATTACTGCAACAATTGACAGGGCAATTTGAATCAAGATGGGATACGTCAAACCCTCTTTTTCCAGCAGTGGTACCAGCAAGCAAACAGAGACGTGTCCCCAATTTAATTATTATTCATTTTTATTTATTTTAACAGTATCGGGATATCAGGATTCATTTTTAAAATCACCTATGTACACCTTGGTACTTTATGTGAACACTAAGAAAAGGAAAAAAATCTATCAACCAAGTCTATTTTATAAAGCCCGCTAACACCACATGCATTATAGTCACCTAGCCTAAAACGCGTTGAACTACAGTGGCAAGGAAAAACCCCAGTGGAAAGTCAGCATGTATCAGTGGAACAGGGGTATACAACGTAGCCTTGTAAAGTCAACTGGTAAACACGCTAGTCATAGTCAGCAAACAAATCCTTGCAACCTGAGCTAGAAGGCGTTTAGTTGAAAAGAGTTGGCTTCATCACCAGGGAGACATGAGAGTGTTGTCACGGTGTCTCAGTGGGCAGTCACTGTAAAAAGGGTGTTTGTTTACTTCATGGTATGTGTGTGTGTGTGTGTTTTCTTCTAGGAGACAAATGCAAAAACAATGACACCACTCCTGAAGATGTTACAGCATGTGAAGTCAGAGCTTCATAAACACCGTCGTGTGCGACACAACGGGATGCTAGTTTAACTAGCTGGCTGTTACGAGTTAATGGTAATTAACGACAGTTGGAGGTAAACGGGCCACTGAGCACTTCACTTAAAATATACATTTAAATAAAGGGCAGGTTTAGTAAATTAGCACCGTGGTGAAAAGCATGGAACAATTCTGATTTTGTTCAATAAATATTGAAAGTATAGTATTTGTGCCTGTCCCTATCGAAATAAAACCCAAATGATTGAACATGGCAACGGTAAACATGTTGTCACCCACAAATTATGCAGCCCATTCTATGGGTCCATTCAGAGATGGGTGAAACTGCTTTTGAATGCTGTGCCTCACAATTATGGAATTCAGGCAGAGCAACTTTGAGCTGGACGTTTTGGTTCCTATGAGACAATGTAAATGTGAGATACATTTATTTATTTTTTATTGTTAATTGTGATTGGTTTTCAAGTTGAAATCTCAGTATCAATAGTGGTGAAATAGAAAAACGTAAAAAGAGTTATTACTACAGCATCTCACGAAGCATAATCGGTTAATTTAAATATCAGGTAAGACGCATCATCTCCCAAGTTACCAAAATCAAGCCGGTGGTTCTGCATGGCAAATATTGAGTACTTAAATCATGTAGATGCATACAGCGACTGAAATATAACTAGCAACATGACTTTGTTATAGGGAACAAATAGCCACAGTCTTTACTATCTGACTTTGTTGAGGGGAACAAATGAAGAGTTCTTTACCATCCGCCACCAACGATCCCTCCCTGCCTCTCTGCTTCTCTCTGGGTATTATCAGTTGAAGTCATTAATGGAGTATGCCGATCACCATTAGGTGTTCATCTTACTGTAGCCTAGCATATTTCTACAAATTCATCTTTCACATGAGCTGTGGTCACCAAGTGCCAAGTTGAGACCATTTCAATTAAAAAAGTGAGTTTGAATTAAAGTCTCAATTAAAACCGAACTGTCAGAATTAAAACTGAATCGACCTCGATCCTGAGAGAAAAGTTAAGAACGGACAGTGAGGTAAACAGACAACTCACTGTCACGACACACACACATTTTGACTGCACAATAACTTAGTCCCAGAGGACTATTTCACCTCTCAGTGCGCAGTGGAACCAACTGGCCACAAATGTGATAGTGACACACAACATGAACTACAGTAGCTTCAGTACAGCGTGTTAACAACCTTAGTGGTGGACTGGACATGAGTGTGACAGTGACACAGAGACGGCGTGGCGGGACGGTGATAGACTGACTGACAGCGACACCCAGAGAGAAGAGGAATAAAAGAGATGACTAACCTAACCCACCTGAGCTCGGCTCACAGGGATCAATGTCCTCGTCATCGCTCGGACACTCCGCAGACGCCACCAGTAGATCATCCGTCGTCTGCAGGGAATAGGGAGAAAGAGACAGGGAATGAGAGGCGGGACAGTTTAATCAAGAAGTGGAATAATGGAGAAGCTCAGTCAACCTTGTCATTTCACCCCTACGATCGGGCAGATGATACCGTGGTATTAAGATCCAGACCCGCGGGCTGAGCGCTGACTGAATGTTAGAGGAGAGTCAGTTTAACCGTAAACTGAAACAGATTGTTGCTCCAGTCCGCACCTCCAAGCTAATCGCACTTTCAATATGCTGGAATCTAAAAGGTTTGAATGGAGAAATTAAGAGATAAAGACAGACTAGAATGAAATCCTGAAAACTCATACTGCTTAGCTGGTGGATTTATCTGTCAAATACGGCTCTATTCAGCCCTTAAAACGCCACTTTCCAGGCAACACCGGCGTCCTTACAGAAATTAGATTTGATTATCGAGGAACAATTGAGGGTAAAGTTCACAGAGCAATTGTCAACACAAACAAAGCTCATACTGAACCACAGAAAGTGCGCTGAAACGAATAGCCCTCCAAGGGATTGTTTAGTGCCGTCGTAAAACACCACTGACATTTAGAGGACACAGACTGGTGGCGGCTTAAAAACAAAAGATTAGAAAGCTTAAAGAGCAAAAGCTTGTGGCTGTGAAATAATGTCTTTGTACTGTAGGTGCCATTTCCTTTCAGTGTCCGCTTGATTTATTAGATATTAAAAAGTTATGATCAATCAGAAGAGAGTTGGTGGAAAACTTTGTGATGTCTTATTACACAACGTATATGCTCAATACTCAAATCCTTTGCATTTGCTTATCCCAAGATCCATCTCTATGTATCCCATCCCCAGAACATTCTCTATATACCCCACCCAAGACAAATCTCTACGTATACCACCCAAGACCAATCTCTACATACACTAATCCAGACCAATCTCTATGTACACCACCCCAGACCAATC
>JACXGI010016325.1:0-16079 GCA_016801175.1 Esox masquinongy | reverse complement strand
TGTGTGTGTGTGTGTGTGTGTGTGTGTGTGTGTGTGTGTGTGTGTATGTGTGTGTGTGCATGTGTGTGCATGTGTGTGCATGTTGTGTGTGTGAGATGGAGAGAGAGAGAGAGAGAGAGAGAGAGAGAGAGAGACTGTGAGTCAACGGTTGCTGACAGCTATGGAACATGAAGTCACAGTGCTCCGGTCCTGACGGAGCCTCTGACTGGTCCAACCCACAGAACCAGACAACACCCTGCATGCTCAGTGTCACTCTGACACGCGGGGCTCCATTCAATCAGATCCACTTAAGCCAACACCTGCATAGCATAGTTATTTTCAAGGCAGTCGGAACTGTCGTCGAACTGTCACATCCACTAGCAGCTCGTTTCCTTGCATTACTTGATCACAGACACAGTCACTGGACCACCCAATTTAATAATAAATTCCCATGAAGCCGCTTCAGAAGTTGGCAGTTCCGAAAACGTTGCCTCTGATGCTTTTCAACTGCAGGTAAAGGAGAACATAGCCAGCTATACAGTACTTGGTTAAATGGTTTTACATTGGGGAGTAATTATTGCCATCATCAATAGAGCCTACAGTTTCCAACCCTGTTGGTAACTTCTGTTGGGGTTGGCATAATAAGGGAAGGAAGAGTTTTGTGACAAAAGAACAGTTACACACCTCCAACTCTGCTGAAACAACTGCAATGCCGCCAAAATGGTTTGAAGTTTATTCTTGTTGAGTCGAGCCTATGTTCTCATGGCTAAACATCCACAATGAATGGAACTCCAAGCAAAATGGCAGTGACAAACTGACTGACTGTGAATGCAGACAGGACTTCAATACTAAACCAGAAAGCCCACTATGCAGGTTTATTTGGACCATAATACTGCATAACATGTTGGAAAATTGAATTCTATTCCAGTAGAATTATACCAAATTGTTCAGAAGTCTTGCCAAAATTCCCCCTCCCCTCCTGTTGTTGTGTGTCCATGATGTCCCAGCCATCCACCAGATGGTGTCATTTGGCCAAATGATGTAGATGTCTCTGGGTGGCTCTCCCAACACACCTCTCCAGACTCCACCATCCACCCAGCCCACACTCAGGTTTTGTCTCTTTCCGTATTTTTCTCTTCTTTTTTGAATCTAGCATTTCTTCTTTCCACCATTCTGGTTGGATGATATTGTGCACATGTCAAAAAGGAATGAGGGGTTTATCAAATCGAATATGTGTTTCCATTTGAGGAAAATAAGTGTGTGCTTTCATTTGGGGGAGTGAGTGGGAGTGTGGTGTCTGCTTGGGCGTAGATTACTATGGCTCTGTGTGCTGTATTTATTTGTGTGTGTATTTGTCTCAGTGTGTATTTGTGTGTATTTGTCTCAGTATGTGTATGTGCATTAGTTCTCTCCAGTTCAGAGAAGGGTTAATGTTGTCAGTAACGGGAGGAATTCCCAGATGGAAGAATTTTAGCTGCTGAACTTAATTGGCATGACATGGCCCAGGCACGCAGCCAACCTGCTTGGCCATTCCACAGCTGTGTGTTGATAGAGAGAGGGATAGGGAAAGAGAAAGAGGGACACGGAGAGAGCAAGGGACGGAGAGCGAGGAAAGGGGTATGGAGGGAAAGAGATGGGGGGACGAAAGGAGAAGGATGGAGAGATATCGTATAGAGATAGAGAGATAGGAAGAGGAAGAAAGGGAAGGAAACAGAGTGGGGTAAGATCAGGAGAGAAAAAAATGAAGGGCTTGAGGGAGGAAAAGATATGGGGGAGGGCTAAAATACCTCATCTGTTTATCAGCCCTTTTATCTTTCCATTGACTTATCTTTACTTCCATTGTGTAAGACAAGAAATATTTGTGGCATGTAATGTTTTGCATGTGACTAATAATGAAAATAGACAGACAAACAGCTCATCATGGTCATGTTTGGAGAGGAGGGATATGTTGTGAGGGGGATGTTGGGATACCTTGGGGAGGGGAGGGATACGTTGTGAGGAGGATGTGGGGATATGGCTTGGGGAGGGATACGTTGTAAGGGGGATGTGGTGATACGGCTTGGGGAGGGATACGTTGTGAGGGGGATGTGGGGATACGGCTTGGGGAGGGATACGTTGTGAGGGGGATGTGGTGATACGGCTTTGGGAGGGATACGTTGTGAGGGGGATGTAGGCTTGGGATCACACTGAATCTGAATAAACATTCTGACTCATGGTAGAGTCTTCGTTACAGATCAGGCTGAAACCATCTCTGTCTACAGAGGCTGCAGGGTTAATCTGTTAGAAGTTTATGTTGAAAGGTTGACTTCCACATAGGAATGTCTTATATTTCATCTCACTGTAGAGATTTTATCGCAGAAGGACTGCGTCTAATTTCTATGAAAATATCAACACATTGGGTTTGAAGCTTCAGATTGGCTCATTCTAGAAAGTTTCCATTACATTAGGCTCTGTTTCAGACCTGACTCATGTGGGCTTATTGGCTGGGTACATCAGTAAACTTTAACAAACTGGGTTTACTCTTGACAAAGGAAATGTCAGTGATATGTGTAACACAATGCATTGAGTACCTCTTTTCTTTTGTTCACATGCACAACCGTTCTGTTTCTTGATACATGTGTGCATACTGAATGCATATACGCATGCACACACAAACACGCACACTCACACACTGAGGTGTTGTTGCTGTCCACACTTTCCTGTGCTCCAGAGCCCAGCTGTTTTGGAGCAGTTAAACAACAGAGCTCCCCCAAGGATTCTCCAAACATGGCTTCATGAATCTTTCAACACTGACATCCAGCGTCTGCCCCTCAGCCAGCAGGCACACATGTACACACAGTCTTCTCTTTTCTCTCCCTCCCTCCCTCCCTCCCTCCCTCTTTCTATCCCTCCCCTCCAGCCTCTCACTGCCCTCCTGTTTTGGTTTCTTTTTCTTCCTGTGTGTCACAACTTCTTTAAGATTTCATCAACACCATCACTACGCCAATCATTAGTATATCTGTATATGCACACTGTGTGTTTTCCCACACCTGTGCATACTGTGATTGCATTTGAGCGTATGTGTGTGCGTGCGTGTGCGTGTGTGTGTGTGTGCGTGCGGGCGTGCGCGCGCACACATGTGGTGTGTGATTTATCTTATGCATAACTTCCACACTCCTCCTTCAACACTGCCATCCACTCCAGTCTACCACATAGCCGAGGAGTGAGAGAAGCTTTTATCCACAGCAGCCTGCCCGAATCCCAATTAGTCACACAATTGGCTTTAACCAAGCAGCCTGATCAGAGTACAGTACAGCCCAAAGGGAAAGGCACTCCACAGACAGCACCAAGGATGGACTGACTGGCTCAATGTGCATGGACACTAAGTCTCACAGATACGGACCCACACAGACACATAGCTACAGAGAGGGGTTGTGTAGCAGTGGACACGCATGTATGTGCTGTGCAACACGACCACACACTTATATACAGTAAACAGTCAAACAATATACATTCATAAACACAGTGATGGTAGTCATGGTAGGAATCACCCTGTGATAACAGAATGAAAAAGCTACGATGAATGAAGTACAAATTATAATATGATGAATAGTGGTTTGGGAACTCACGTGCAGGAGCTCTGGAATAATTATAAATCCCTGGAGGATATGAAATATGAAAATATGAGGTTATAGCGTGTGCATCTTGGCATTGTGTTTGGTGATATATCATGATTTAAAAAACATACATTTTGGTTCGTCGTATGTACAGGGAACTTGGCCTTCATCAAGTGTCATTTGTGAGGATAAATCTGGCTTTGGTATTTGGCCAGTGCTTACCGAGTCACAGACCTCTTCGCACGTCGCTGTACACACACCACGATGAAGGCCATGCTGTATCACACATCAACAGAAAGGTTGGACGTAGACAATGTGTTTGTATGATATATAAGACATCAGCCCTACACACTGAACAAACAGCAACCCGATATGGCAACAGTAACCTACCGTCACGTGGTACTGGCACGCTGGCACACAAATATAGAACAATGCGCACACACACAGTGGAGTAGCCGCTAACATACATCCCAGTTTCTGAGATGGAAATGTGCCGGATTTGGATGAATCTCTCATTCCGTGGACATTCCCAAAATTTGTTTATCACTGTGACCTTACTCAGCGCATGCATACACACACACGGGCACATACGTGCACACATGCTGTACATAACATGAATAGTGAATCATACACGTACACGACAACACACAGACATTTGTGCATATGAATTGAACTGTGTGCACACCCACCTCTAAATCCAACAGGAAATAAGTGGGATGAACCTAATTATGGCACTGTGACTGAGTCTCACATGCCTCTGAGCAGAATACAGACAGGATGGGGAACTTTCACTGTGAAAACACACATGAACAAACAAGCATAATGTTTGCATTGCTGGGTCAGAAGATCAAGTGCTAGTGTTTTGGACGTGATGGTGCAGTACAGGTAAAACAAACAGGTGCTGTTCAAACCACTTTGAATCAAATTATTTAGTTGGTGCCATGACAACATCCAGCATGTCCTGGGTTTCACATTTGAAGGGGTATATTTTTTTCCAACTGTCATCTTCCAGCATTTCACACTTTTTCCTGTCAGGTACGACATTAACTTGAGTCAGTTTGCTACAGCAGAAAATGATCCTGCAGCAAATGACGTGGATTATAATGAATGAATTTGTTTTTGCTGTTGATAATATTTTCATAAGGGAAAACCAAGTCTGAACATTCAAAGTGGAAATTACTAAACATATCCTGCTTAGAGGGAGGTTGAATGTTTTCTCCTGTTGATGGAGTTGTAAACAGAACTATCATTATAGTCAAACATGCCGTGACACTGACTGACTTTCACACATGGGAGGGGGGAAGGGTGGCAACAAGTGAAGAGCAGAGAGAGGGGGGACATAATCAAACATGACTGAGAGAGAGGACGTAGATAGAGGGGGGCTGGTGAACACAAAGATCAATAGAAATAGAGAGAGAAACAACAAGAAAGAAGGAGTGAGAGATAGAGAGAGGGAGAGAGAGATGGAGAGATAGAAGGAGAGAGAAAGAGTGAGATAGGGATGGATGTATAGGGATGGAAAGAAATGGACAGAGAGAAGCATGGAGAAAGAGAGATAAAGGGAGTGTGAGGGTGACCATAAGGTACAGGGACAGAGGTGGAAAACACACTCACTCAGGGAATAAATAAGGCCTATCTATCAGAACGATCGATGCTTGCTGACAAGTGTGTGTGTGTGTGTGTGTGTTTGTGTGTGTGTGTGTGTTTGTGTGTTTGTGTGTGTGTGTGTGTGTGTGTTCATGCGTGTGCTTGTAGTGCATTACTAATGAGGAACAGAATTCCACACAAAAAAAACAAGGCAAAATACTAAATGGCTATTTTTTTTCTAAAATATAGGGTTACTAGTGTTCCCATTAGTTTAGGATTACGGTTAGGGAAAACTTTATTTAATGTTAAACTGTCTGTGTCTGTGAAACCAGCCCTAAATGTCTGAAGATCCTACAGCTGTACAATGCAGATCCACAACAATACAGTAGAAATATTCTGATGGCTTATATCTTTACACACACACACACACACACACGCACACCTCATTAGTATATGTCCAATGTGTGCATGGCATGGAATGGTCTCTCATCTCAAGATACTGTAAACTTTCTGCTTTGACATTAACATGACATTTTTTCACTCTCCCTCACTACATTTCTAATCTTCTATTCGGACTGTGGACACCAGTAGGGAGCATGCCAGCTCAGCTTGCATACAGCAGTAGGAATAGAAGGATTTAAATTAACGGTGGAATTTACTGAGCATTTATGTAGCGTGACTGACAGTGGGAGTCTGTGAGGAGGGGGTGCAAAATAATTGGAACTTCAATGCCCACAATCCCCACAGACTCCTCAACTCCCTCTCCATCGCCCGCAGCCAGTCATTGGCCAACTGAGCCACAATTGGTCAGATTTTCCAGATGATGTCAAGACCCAACGTGGGACAAAGTGGTGTTTATTGGCTAAAGTAGATAGCACCCGCGGCCAATCAGAGAGCGATTAGGCACTTTCGACAGTGGCAAGCTTTTAAGGTGGTCCTAAAGAATTACGATATATTCTCGTTTCCTGAATTTGAATGTTTTCCTTTTTCAACAAGAATGTTGGTATGTCTAATCGGAGTTATATTACCTTCAGTTGTTGGCAGCAATGGCTGTCAATGTTCTTCGATAGATTATAACTGTTTAGACATGTTGAAGCAGTTTGTTCCCGACAATGATTGCTATTTGAAGTTATTTGATGGCATTTCGATAAGAGCCAAAAAACCGGGATAACTCATTAGATTCACTGAATATCCCAATTGCAATCAACGAAGTCAGCATCATATTTTGAACGATTTAGAATGGCTATTGGATAATATCAAAATCGTTACATAGGTAAATCGTGATTCATTTTATTTTGCTAATCGTTATTTTAATAAAGGGTCATACCGAGACCAAAGGATACCGCCATTCATGAAATCGTCGTGTCATTATCGTTATGCATTTTCTCTGCACGTTCACAGGTTTGAAAAACTTTCTGAAGATTCAATACATAGTTTACAGAATCAGTGGGATTTAGTTTGCTCTATTTAGTTTGCGAGGTGCAATTGATTGACTGAACGCGTTAAAATAAGGTTGTCATTAGGCAACTGCCATGAAGGCCTATCTATAAAATGGGTCTTCCGTCAGTGCCAATTCTGCATGCAGGTGGAACACACCAACTAAGGATTGTCTGTTGGATTTGTATCTCTATACCATCTGACATCACCATCTGACCTCAATCAAGTGTAGTATATGAATATGAATAGAATATACAAATGTGGTTTGACTAAGCCTGCATTATACAACTCAAGGTGACTGCACACATGAACATCCAACCCCGTAGACAGCCAATCAGCCTGAACCCTGTGCTCCGGATCAGCTCTCCGAGTGAAACAGACTCAGAGTCATGTAAATAATTACGTCTAATCCCTGCAATTAGATAACCACGATTAGTGCAATCCCGTACCTGCCAGGGAGGAGGGGTGGAAAGTGAGGGAATACCCACCACTAGCAGGAAGAGAAAGAGAGGGAGAGGATGATGAAGTATGTGACATGAAGAGATGAAGTCCAATAAGAGATGGACGGAAAAGTTGTGAGAGAGGTGCGAGGGTTAGTTTGGAATAGGAATAATGCTAGTTAGTAACTGGTACAGTTAGACTATCTTGAAGTCAAGGGTTTTTTTTATGAACATACTGTGAGCTGTAATATACCATGCCAGTTAGTTGTTGTAAACCTCACTTGTGTAAAAATAGAAAAAGCTTTATTTGTAGGTGACCTCTTTTTCGAGGTGCTGTAAGAGAGAGAGAGAGAGAGAGAGAGAGAGAGAAAGAGTGTGTGTGTGTGTGTATGTGTGTGTGTGTGTGTGTGTGAGAGAGAGAGAGAGAGAGAGTGTGCGCGCGTGCCTGCGTGCGTGCACATGTGCGTGTGTGCGCCATGTGTCTTTCCTGGTAAGTCTTGGAAGCATTGAGAGGGGGATGTTCAACCTTCAAGGATTAATTCTTGGTTGATCAAGTTCAACAGCGAGGCCGCCCTCTGTAAACTCATCTAGCCTATAGCCAAACCGTGGGAGTGCAGATTTATGGAAATAATACCCTTTAAATAACAGGTCGGTCTGGGCAGAAATAACCGCTACATTATTAGAATGTCTTGAGACTGCATAGCTGTGTACAGATTCAGTCTGCTGAAGATACATTTACGTTCTGAAAGGACTGTTTTCTTCTTGTTAGACAAATAATTACAGGGGTATTTACTTGTTTAAAAGTACATTTGCTTGTGTCTGTGTGAGTGTGAACTGGAAAACCGACACATTTTATCTGTTGTGTGTCTGTGTTTAAGAGGTTTGTTTGCGTGTATGTGCACTCATATTTGTAACAATTTGTTCGTGAGGAAGTGTGTCTCTTTTTGTGCTTGCCTCTGTGCATGGCTGATTGCTTTGTCCATCCTGACCACAAATGAAACGCGATCTCCATCTACTGTTTCTCCGTCTGTCGCCATCTCAGCCGCTCCACCTTAAGCAGAGCTCTAGCAGTCTGTGTGTTTGTGTTGAAGCCAACAGGCACAATATATTACAGTGTAGGACTCGCTGCTGAAAACCCTACTGGATCTTCTTGTGACCTGCTGTTCTTTCCTGCTTTCCGGTGTTTTTTTTACATTTAGATTAAAAACAAATCTCCCTCTCTCACAGTCCCCCCCTATTCTTTTTCTTTTCTATTCCAACAGACAAGCCATCCCTTCAGTTTCGTGTTCTGCTCCATATGTGAAGACGAGGGGCTGGAGGTACTGTAGATTGTTGGTGAATTTGGATGGAGGAGTGTAGTATTTTTGTTTGTATGTTGTCGGAGGGGTTGGTTACGGAACAGGGAGGTACTGGGGGGTACTTCGATATAATGCTCACGCTTCACTGCCATGTCAGTGCGTATGGATTCTAACTGATCGGAGAGTGAAAAGGACAACAAGAGAGGAAGAGGGGAAACGAGAGTGCTACTTTGGTTACACAGAGGAGACGGAAAGAAGAAAAAAGAGCCAAAGTGCGGCACGGGGATCTGTTTTCTAGTGATACTCGTCTGATGCACTGACAGACTGAGCTCTCCCAGCTGTGTTGACAGGCTCCCGTGAGAAGACAGTGAGGGAGAGAGGCGAAGAGAGCAGGACTGGGCTGGAGTGAGGACTGCTCTCCCGCCTTGCCTGCGACCAGAACAGATCAGACCAGAGCAGGGAAGAGAGATCTGGACTGGGGTGTGTTCCTTGTGGAGGGCAAAGGAGTGAAGGGCCAGGGGACGGGCTCTGACCTGTCCATCAAGCGGACTGTGAGCATCTCTTCTACTGGGACAATGTACCCTCAGGGCAGGCATCCGGTAAGTGGCCCTTCTCTTTCTGACCTCTGCACAGTGACTGAGACAGTCACTGCGTTGAAACATGTGGACCGGCATTTAAATGGAATCGTGAAAGTGTTTGAAAAGGTTAATACACACACACACACACACACAGACACACACACATACACATGCATCCCTGGCCCTATCTGTCGCACCCAGGTGGTGATCAGAGCTAGTTGTGTGGGTGGTGGAGCTGACTATAACTTCACTCTAGTTCAGTGGCACTCAGAAATGTTCAGCCAGACCCCAAATCTTTTTTGCAGGACATGATTTTTAATTTATTTGTTATATATGTTTCTTAAACGTTTTCTGTATTGTCCCAATACAATACATTTACACTGTTGATTTTTGTTCCTCTTGTTTGTATAAAACAGAGTTTTGGTGACTTCACTGCAGTTTTCTTGTGATGCTGCTAGGGTCAGAACCCCAACTTAGAATTTATTTGCTCTATTTTGAGAGAGAGAGAGAGAGAGAGAGAGAGAGAGAGAGAGAGATATGAGTGTAGAGTGTATGTCTGTCTGTGTGCTTTGTGCTGTATCTGTTTTTAAAAGGCAGGTATTCCTCTCAGTTCTATACTCTCTAGACAATAAGAGTGAGGTCTTTGGTATTTGTATTTGGTGTTTATGGATAACATTTTGAGAAGAGCGGGCATGTGAAATCAGTGTACAAGTATAATGGTTTGTGTGTGTGTGTGTGTGTGTGTGTGTGTGTGTGTGTGTGTGTGTGTGTGTGTGTGTGTGTGTGTGTATATATATATATATTAATACACCGCCTCTTGAATGCTGATTGGCTGATAGCCATGGTATGTGAGACCATTATACCAACGGTATGACATCACATGACTTTTTACTGTGATGTCATACCGGGGTTGAGCACATAAAGGTGCTTGGTTTGTCCTCTGACGTGAGAGCAATTAGCACCTCTGATTAGTGATTGTCACGTTCACACTGCCTACGTCTCAGCAGGGAACGCTGTGTAGGCTGTGCATCTTTTTTACGCATGCACAAGAAATACCCTCTTGTCGTTCTTGACTTTTACTAGTTATTTCTTCTCCCATTTTCTGATTGGCTCCAAGCTGGCGTCTAACAACTAGCAGTTCAACAGCACGAAACACCATGTGTTAGACGATAGCCGTGATTGGTTAACAAAACAGTTTCCAACTTAATTAGAGCAGTAAGAAGTGATTTGATGACATATCCATGGTATACGGTCTCATATACCACGGCTATCAGCCAATCAGGCTTCTGGATTCAAACCATCTGGTTTATAAGTTGCCATATACCATGGGTAAGACATTACATCACTATTTACTGTTCTAATTGCATTGGTAACCGGTTTGTAAGTCTAAGTCGTCTCAGAGATTTTTGATATATGGGCGATATACCATGGCTAAGTGCTGTGCCCATGAACTCTGTGCTGCGCCGTGCCTAAGAACAGCTCTTAGCCATGTTATATTGGCCATATACCACACCCCCCCATGCCTTATTGCTTACATATACCACATTTATCAGCCAGTCAGCATTCAGCATTCAAACCCCCTGGCTTGTAAAAATATATATGGGAACTGCCGTGAAGTCACCAAAACTATATAGCTGTCTTTAGTCACATCAGAGGTTTTGTTGAGAGTTGTATTCTGTTTACAATAAAGTTCAGTCCCAGATAGAGCCAACTCTAACAGATCAATATATACTGCTGCTGCCAGTGGAAATTTACTCCTGCTGCCTGCTGGTGCAATGTAATCTACAGCACAGAGAAGGTGCGAGGGTGCAGAGAAGTGTGTGCGTGCTTGTGTGATCTTGAAAGAGGGTGAGGAAGACTGTATAGTTCCCATTAGTGTTTTGTATCTATCTTTTCAAAGGTAGAGTCCTGTTTTCTATGGGCTGTATATCAATATCTTCAGTGGTTTCCAAATCAATCAATATCTACAGCGGAATCTTAGAAACAAATCAATGTCCAGATAATTGAAACGTCAGACTGGATTTGACAAGCGTTATCTGTACATCCTGTATGCACCACCAGAGAGGAAAAATAGAAAGGAGAGGACTTCCTATCATCACTCACAAATGTCAGTGGCCTTTGAAACACTAAGTAACTATACATAATCCGCATAGACATGACAACAGCACTTGGTTCTGTGGACTCCCATGTCCTCTTTTCTTCATTCCTTCTAAAGGGTTAAACACAGGTCTGCTTTGCGAGGCAAATAGAATCAGAATCTAACTGGACTAGCACACTGTAATTGGTTCCACTGGATTCTTGTGGCTAGTGTTATCTGAAGCGAGGGACTGCTCTGTGAACCGCCGGCTACCTCAGCCAAAAACAATAACAGGAAAACCAGACTGTGAATGGTTGAGCTGCCACGCCCAGAGTTTCTAGAGTTACCAAACACACACTTCCAGTCGTCACCTAGCCCGCTTCATGGGAGGAGGGCCTTAGAATGGTTGAGAAGGATGGATAGTGTTCTTATGTGAGTGGGTGATTCTACTTAAAGGTCAATGTCCTACAATGCAATTAATCGTGACCAAATGAAACCATTCTCTTTGTTATCCTCAATGTCTATACTGAGTGCAGAATTTATTTTGCTAGTGTATGTAGGCAAGTGCATTCAGTTTTGCCGTTATGGAGTAGGAGGTCCAATTTCAAATAAGGCATTTCAGTCAATCCCATTTCATGACTTTTTCAATCGGAGTTAACAGTCGACGGCCCCCTTAGATGTACAGAGGGACTGGGTATAAGCTGTCTGAAATCACAGAAAAGTTGGAGGTTGGAGAGGGATGGTCGAGGCATGAGAACAATGGTTGAGATTAGGGTAAGTTAGGGTAAGGGTTGAAAAGGTATGGTTAAATTTGGCATAGGATGGGCAATAGCTCATGTACGTTCAGAGCAGGAGACCTCTAGAGTGTGTAAATGTGTACAGGTTTTATTGCGCCTGTGAGTATTACAAATCCCTGCAAGGATACATGGAAACAAGGAAAATTCAACATTTTGGGTAAATTTTGCCGGTGTCCATCAGGACAAAGTGTATTTTTGTCATAGGGTTAAGTTTAAGATAAAACTCTGGCATTGAAGATTGTAATTGTGCGTGTGGGTGTGTATGCGTGTGTGTGCGCACGCGCGCGTGCTTGTGCGTGTCAATGCAGCAAGAACAGAGAGGCTACTCATTGCTCCACCAAGGTGTCAATGTTGCAGTAGTGCCTGGCAATCTGTGTGCTTTGAGTCTGTTCTCTGGCAGCACTGCATTGGCAACAGAACAGTTTATACTCATTTTCCATTGGAATCATTTAGCCAACACTCTTATCCAGAGCAACTTACAGATGCCGCATACATTTAGTAACTTACAATTATTATTATGTTATTATTATTATTATTATTATGAGCCAATATAAAGGCAGTAAATGACTGATGATGTAGCTATGAAGATATGAGTGTCAAACTGGACATCTAGCCAGGACATCAGAATCGACACCCATATGATAAGAGCTGTGGGATCTTAAGTGACTACAGAGAGTCACTTCCCTTCACTGCCCTGGGGTGTGCTCTTTAGACCAGAGGGAAGTGTGGCTCCTACTGACTCTACACCACTTCCATTCACTTCCATCCACCACTTCCATCCACTTCCATCCACGTCCATCCACCACTTCCATCCACTTCCATCCACTTCCATCCACGTCCATCCACCACTTCCATCCACTTCCATCCACTTCCATCCACGTCCATCCACCACTTCCATCCACTTCCATCCATTTCCATCCACCATTTCCATCCACCACTTCCATCCACCACTTCCATCCACTTCCATCCATTTCCATCCACCATTTCCATCCACCACTTCCATCCACCACTTCCATCCACTTCCATCCACCACTTCCATCCACTTCCATCCATGGACCGACCACGCCCAACCCTGCTTAGCCTCATTGGGCAAGCCTGCAGTCAGAATGGTTTTCCCCAACCTAGGCTTTTTAATTATTTGCTCTTCACTGCCTAGTAAGTCTAGACTTCAGCTTGTCCTGTATGTGTCTCCTGACTCTAAGGCCAGTACTGATACTATAGCTAGGTTCTGTCTGTGTACTGGGTCTGACTTCCCTTCTCTGGGCTTTTAAGGGTAACTTAACACTTTACAGCGAAGTAAACAAACCAACGCCAAATATCTGGCTACACAAATCACATATGTTCCCTTAATTGGAGTAGAGTGAGTGCTCAGTGCTGTGCAGGCATTAGCTCTTTTTCCTGCTTTTGTGTTGTTTGCCTGTTTTCCTTTGGATACATCTGTACTGTAGAACTTGTTTTTCTATTTTTGCATCTGGATTTTAATTAAATACAGTTATATTTTGAATATTTTCTGGGTGATATAATCATCCTTTTCATATGTACTTTTACCTCAGCTCCCATTTCTGATAAGAAACTGGTTCTAAGTCAATTATGAACACATCAATCCAGATTATCTCTGCTTTTCAACCCTAATGCAGTCTCCCCTCAGTCAAAGCCATTGTTGCTTTTTCTAAAGAGAACTGATCTGACCAGGGTTTGGAGCCACTCCAAGTCCTCTTTTCACTGCCAACCCCTCCATTTCTAATCCAGTATTGGCTGGTGGAGGCTTTTGCCTCTCACCACAATGGAAAGCCACCATCTCCAAATGGTCTTGTATTGTAACTGACTGGCAGGCTGGCTAGAAGTGTGTCATCAGAACCTTCAAGCGGTAAATGACGGCCAGGATACTGCTCCTCCCTAGCCCCTAAATGTGTGTGTGCGAGTGCGCACATCTCACCGTTCTGTACTCTTGGTAGACGTGTGCCCCCTCACATCTAGCCAGGGTCTCTACCATTCCTTCCTCCTGGGACAGACCTGAGGCTGTGCTATCAGTCAGCCCGCTGTTACAAACCTCAGACAGACACTATCAGAGTTATTTGTCTCACAGAGTGACGAGAGAGAGTGAGAGAAAGAGAGAATGGTGAGAGAGATGGAGGAGAGAGGGGAACAGCCAAAGAGTGGAAGGGAAAGAGTAGAGACGTAGCTCATGAAGACAGACGTGACGTGGAAGACACACACACACGTCCCCTACACCGGGGATCACACTGACACTTCCCTACTACGCTTGGTACTCTTCATCTATTCATGTGCCTTTTTCCTAAATATTTCACAGGCAGATGATTATTTCATGCCCCTCTGAAAGTCTTTCCCTCCAGCCTGTCTGAAGCAGGGAGAATGGAAGTGAGAGACCAAGAAAATGATACTGTAGAGAGAGAGATGCTGTAGAAAGATAAAGGGGTGGGAGGAAGAAAGAAACTGGAGAGAGAGAGAGAGAGAGAGACATACTGGAGAGAGAGATGGATACTGAGAGATACTGGTGTGAGAGATGGATACTGAGTGGGGGGGATACTGGAGGGAGAGAGAGAGAGAGATACTGGAGAGAGAGAGAGAGAGACAGAGGGAGTGAGAAAGAGGGAGCGGGTGGCGGAACAGGAACTGTGCCACAGACTAGACAGACGCTCTGCAGTCCTGATCAGTCCCAGATCCGCATCTGTTTCCCTACCTCCCATGCTGCGGCTGCCAGCCCAGAACCAGCCCAGAACCAGCGGCCTAAATCGAATGTTTCCCCTTGTGATTGATAGACAGATGAGGGGGAAGAGAGAGGGCTGTGGTCTGGCTGCTCGCTCTGTACTGTTACATGATCTCATGGCCCAGCATCTCCCTTCACCCCCCCCCCCACCTCCTCCTATCCATAGATAATCCTTTTTAATTCTCGGCTCGCCCCGTGCCAGCTCAGCTCCGGCTCCTCTAAATTGTGATTGACAGCTGTTGTCTCACATTGCTGGTCACTCAGTTACTCCCTTACCTCCTCTCCTAGATTAACTGGATCAGTTTGGCCTTTCAGGATCCCCCATGCTGTCTGATACCGGCAGAGCCAATCCCCCCCCCTCCCTGCCTAACAGAGCTGCAGTCTGTCACCGACCAGGCCAGAACCCCAAACTCACAGTGCACACAAGTTAATGCCCCGGAGCCGCTGGCCATAGAGCCATGTCTCTCTGTCAGAGCCAACCGCAACCCGACCCATTGAGAAAGCCTGACTCACATTGGGTAATGTGTTGTGGCCGGGGAGGGACAGCGGTCAGTCTGAGTTGGACCGGTTGTTAGAGAGCCCATTCACCCTCGTCCTGTGGCGTGTGTCAGACCGGCGTGGTGTGAATCAAGGTCAGCGGGGGATCGGACAGCAGGCCCCTCCGGCGTGGTGGACTGAGCTCAGCCCGTCGGTCTAGGCAGCTGCCTCACCGTTACGGCACTAGGCTAGCTGCTCAGCTCGCAGCGTAATTACTGGAAAGAGTGTCTGACCTACACTGTTACCCTAATTGAAATTTTATGGAATTGTACTTGTCTAGACTCATTCAGCTCCCAGTGAAACCACCAATATTTTAGCCACCCAGCACCTGGCCTAGCTAACCTGTGGACAGACTGGACGTTATGGTGTGGGAAGAGAGGATGGGATGGGGGAGGATTGAGAGGAGGGCTTGTAAAGGTCTAGGTCGGAGGAGGTTGAAGGGATGAGGTGTGGTATTGGCTCTCAGGGTTGGGTTTGGTCAGAGAAATGGATTAAGAGGAGGGAGAGAGAGACACTGAAGTGTGGTGCGGTTGACTGTCTGTGCTGCTGATCTGGAGCATGTGGTTAAATAGCAGCAAGTATTGGCAGGCAACATTTGCCTAGCCTCAGTGGTTGTGTGTGTGTCTGTGTGTGTCTGTGTGTGTCTGTGTGTGTCTGTGTGTTTGTGTGTTTGTGTAGTGTGAAGTGCGAGGGTTGTGAGGGCGTAAAAGGAGAGGCCAAAAAGGAAAATGACAAAACGACGACCGTCACTTTCTCTTCATCATATTTTCTGGACAAATGAACGGCACCACACGGGTCACAACGTAAGGACAAAATAATCTGTGAGGTTCAGGCGAAAACAAGGCAGACATACAGAACATAATGAGTGATGAGGAGCAGGTGTGTCCAGATGCGCTGCTGATGATGATGCCATCATCTCCTGCCGATGGTTAGTACGCCGATGAGGGGGGAACTGGAGGGAGAGAGGGCATGCAGTGTCACGCGGGGCAGTCATTACATGTAGTGGCTGTGTGTGTGTGTGTGTG